>MU224461.1:865657-889105 GCA_018584345.1 Thuja plicata | reverse complement strand
TATATGTATATGTATATGTATATATATGTATATATATATGTGTGTGTGTATATATATATGTATATATATATATATATGTATATGTATATATATGTATATATATATACATATACATATACATATATACATATACATATACATACATATATATATACATATACATATATATATATATACACACATATATATATATATACACATATACATATACATATATATATATGTGTGTGTGTGTGTATATATATATATATAAGACAAAGATTTATATGTGAGTATGTATAGAAAAGAAAAAGGAATAATGCTTTTGCAAAAATACTAACATAGATTTCTAATGATCCAAGGAATATGTTCAAACATCTAAATTAATCTACTCTAACTGTGTCTCTTCAAACCATAGTACCACCTGCAACTACCCACTTGTTCTATTAACCATATAGTTTTAGCTATTATGATTATATCGAGAGTTTTAAAATGGTGAAATTCAAAAAACATTCTTAGTTTTAGAAAAAGTAACTATAATATCAAAAAGTTGTTCTAGGGTGTTGTCTTACTGAAAAGAAAACAAAAACTTATGACTTCCTCCTCATCGGCGTATGAAAAACCAGTTCTTCTTCGTTAGATTCTTCTACGCCCACGTCGAACCTCCTTTTCCCTTGAACTGCTTTGAAATGTTTAGTGGATTTCCTGAGAATAGTAGGCGGGAACATTTGAATGTCCTCAAGATTTATAGCCCCAAAATTAGCTTCAACCTGAAACCCTTCCGCCTCCAGGTAATCTTTCACCCATTTTACATCTTCACTTGGTTTTGCCCGAATCCATTTTAGGAGGAAGTCGACGTTCCTTTTGATGATGTCCATTCTGTTATAGAAAACTTTCTTATCTTTAAAGAGTAAAATCAGCCTTCTCACACATTGGGTGCTATTAGCCAGTGAACCCATAGGGTTCGTGTAGTAGTCTTCCAGGAAAGGAATCATTAGATCCTTATTAATACTGTTAATAGCAAGAAGGATGTCGTTGTATTATTTCTTGTTGAAGATTTGAATGCACGTAGATATTACTTCACCTTTGGGGATTTTCAAGGGAAGGAGGATGGTTGCAAAGGTACCTATTATGTCGCAGTTCACCCTATACACAAATTCATAGTTGAAGGCCTCCTCCCCCATGATACGATCCATGGCTCTTTTACCCATATCATCTATCTCCAGTAGTTTATCCCACCTTTCTGGTTTGATGGGTCCTCTGAAGGCCCTCAGGTATTTTTCCCCATTGCAAATGAGTTTGATATTTGATTCCATTCCGCTTCTAAGCAGAGGTTGTTTTGACATTGAAGATGCACTAAAATCTTCGCAATGAAGAATGAATGAATAAATCATATTAAAGTCTTTAAAAACCCTAATTTTATCCCGCATTGGGGAATCCTACGGTGTAATAAATGTTTATAGCTAAAGTTTTTAATGCGCTTATCTGTGTTAGTTAGATGAGGCTGAGTCATGTTGTGTGGGATGGTAGAGGTAAATCATTACACTAAAGGCAGTGCAATTGATGTGATGTATTGTCATCCACTAGTTGAGAATGATGATTTAGAAGACGTTGTCGTATTATTAAATATTGCTTAAATGTTGTATATATGCTATTAATGATCCTCTAAAGGTGTGACAATTAATTTGACCTGCATTGGTACTAATTGTGATACCTTGCAATCTGACTGTTCTTGATGTGAAGGTAATTTTAAAGTACGCCCATCTAATCGTAGGGCACCAATACACTGTTTAAATTATAGCCTTAAAGGAGTTATAGGACATGTTTGTTGGAGATGATATAAGTCAGAGTGAATAATTATGTGTCTATATTAGGTACCATTAAAAATGATAATAGCTCCATATGAGAAGAATAAGTGAGTGCATATTAATAAGTATAATTGTCCATCTAATAATGTTATATGTTTATAAGGATATGAGAATTAATGAGTGTGAATAAGTGGACCTCTAAATATTAGTGTCTATTATGATATTAATATTTATATATGTATATATCCTACTATATACTGGCCTATGGAAAAGTATGTGTGTGAATATTAGTTTATGACTTAATGTTAATATGTTAATGAACAAAAACCAGTTAATATGTTTGTATCTCTATAAAAGGGAGTTGTATATGTTTATAAATGTATATGTCTGAATAGGAGAATATATGGTGTTGACATGAAAGGGCTAGGAGTACAAAGTTTTCAGGCAGGTTTGTAACATAAAACAAAAAGAAAAGCTTCATATATATGTATGTGAAGAGCAGCGAATCTCTTAAATGAAAATATGTATATTTTAGTCAAAGGAGTTGTCTAATTATAAGTATAAGTGTGAGTACACTTTCCTATGTGTTGACTAGTAGCAGTGTTTGTTTGTGATAATGGTGGTCTCAGAGTCTAATAAGAGCCCTAGAATATCAAGGAGGTGAAAGAGTGTATATGCTTAGTCTAAGGCTAGGATAAAGGATATAGGATGAGTATATTTTTCTAGCTAAAATTATCTGGTTGTGTTACCTTATTATTTAAACATATTGTTTCATAGCAGGATTGAGTTAAAAACGTGGTAGTACTAGTGAATGTTGGAGGGGAAAAAATGGGAGTATGTGTATGTAAAAATATAAATATAAATGTATATACATCACTGCATACATATGTACAGCCTTTTTTTTGTACATACATACATACATATGTACATGTTGACATATATACCTGCATGTTTGAATACGTATATGAGGTGAAGATATGCCCAATCTAAATATAAGAAAGGTATGTCCGTATAAAATATGTGTACGTATAAAATATAAAGATATATACATCCCTACATACACACCTATGTACATACATATGTACAGACATTTATATCTACATACATACATATATACATGTTGACATATATACCTACATATTTGAGGTATAGATATGCCCACTCTTAATGAAAGCAAGGTGTGCTCGTAGAATATGGTGCTATTACTCCAACACTGTTAATCTAAGGTAAGGTGATACCATCTTCTCCTAAGTTAGCCAATTGGTCTACTCTCACATTACCTTCACGATATATGTGGTTCATAGTTGTCTTCTTGAATGATTGGCTTAAGGATAGAGCCTGTGAGAGAAGGGAGTTTAGTTTCCAATTCAGGGTGTTTCCTTTCCTTAAGGAATTAATGATGATTGCAGAATCCCCCTCAATTTCCAAGTGATCAATCCCTAAGTTTTTGCATAGTTGGAGGCCTTTCACAAGGGCAGTCAGCTTCGCCCAGTTGTTTGTCTCAATGATAGTTGCTTCAATTTTGTTGATAATATGTTTGTAATCAAGTTTCTCATCCTTAAAGATTCTCATATTCCTTTCTTTCCATATTTCCCAGATGAGAATAGAGGGAGCTACAATCCATCGATTTGCATAAATACTACCTTTCTTAATAGTAGGCCATCCTTGGAACATAGCTAAGAGGGAATTGGGAAAGGGAGAGAGCCATCCTAAATTGTTAGAGAGCCACTTCCAATAGTGATTGGTGTAAGGGCGGTTTAGGAATAGGTGATATGTGTCTTCTTCCTCTTTTTCACAAAGGTAGCATCTGCTAGGATCTGAGAACCCCATTCTTTTGAATCTGTCAGTCATGAGGATTCTATAACTAAGGGCAAGCCAGGAGAAAAATCTTGCTTTAGGGAGACAGCTATTGTTCCAGCAGAGTTTGATCGGGATATCTATTTTAGGTCTTTTGTATTGTTTGTTGATAAGGTTGTAACCATCTCTTGTATTGTATTCTTCAGTCTTCGAGCCATCCCATACCAGCCTATCCTTGCCCTGATTAAGAATTATCTTGTGCTTATTCAGTATCTCTGAAAGGGATTTATATTCAACTGGTAAGATACCTATCTCTTCAAAGGATTTCCATATCCATTTGTCTCCATTGAAGGTGATATACTTCCTAAGATAGGGTCCTAACCTAGCTTCAAGTCATATTTTTAGATTTTGATTGTTTAATTCTTTTTCCAAGATGTCATATCCACCCCAGGAGTCTAACCAGAAAAGGGCATCTTCACCATCACCTAAGTTCCATGTTAGCTTCTTCATAATAATATGTTGACAATCCAACATAAAATTCTAGATCCTAGAGCCTTTAGGGGGATTATTTTCCCTAAAGATATTGATAGGGGAGTTGTCATGTAGATATTTTGATGTCAGTATCTTATCCCATTTAGAATCTGGGTTCCTATACATTCTCCAGATAAGCTTGGCTCCCAAGGATTTCCCTTGGTCTACAATGTTTTTTAAGCTAGCACCCCCCTCGTCCTTTGGGTGATAGACATTATCCCAGGATATCAATGGGATCTTGTCCTTATCCCCACTACCTTGCCAAAAAAAGGTTCTTAGGTGTTTGTTTAATTCTTTTTGTTTGTTTACTAGGAGATGAATGCATGAAAGTTGGTAGGTTGGCATAGCTTCCAACACTAATCGAACCATAGTTTCTCTCCCAGTAGAAGAGAGCCATCTACCTTTCCAAGTTAGCATCTTGTTTTTAATTTTTTCTATAGTAGGGTTCCATAATGCTGCAGATCTGCAACCTTTTCCTAGGGGGAGCCCCAGGTATTTACATGGAAGCACACCTTTCTTGAAGTTAAGTATGCAACATATATCCACTTTAGTTGAAATATCTATGTTAAAGAAGAAGACTTCAGATTTACTCTGGTTGATTTCTTGCCCAGAAGCCTGGGAGTAGGTTTCAAGGATGTTCGCAAAGGATCTTGCCTCTCTTCTGCTGCTTATTGTTGGAAACACTGAGAGGGGGGGGGTGAATCAGTGTTTAGCTAATTATTCAAATTCGTCAACTTAAACATAAATCAAATACACATCCAATGAAGCTTAACACAAGAACACATAACACTTGATATGATTACAGGGAAACCTTGATTAGAGGAAAACCCTGGTGGGAATTAGTACCCACAAATATTGTACTAGTATAATGAACCTATTAAAGTTCCTTTGCCTTGTTAGAAGTAGTCTTTACAATGTGATTACAATGACCTGTTAAGGGTCTGACCCTGTTAGGATTCTTTTACAAATAACCCTGTTAGGGGTGAGGACTCACTATCCAAGAGCTCACTACTCAAAGAGAAAGAAGGCTACAACCTCCTGAGAATAGATATGCACTATATCCAAAAGTGAACTGTTGTATGTGACACAGATTTCTGATCAGTTCTAGTTACGCGCTTATGCTCTTAACTTCTTTAAGGGCTCTATATCATACTGATATCTTCATACTACTCTACTATACATCTTTTCTGACTATTTTGATGACACTTACAATATATCTTTACATTGCATATAAATATCTTTATGCCTGAATAAACGCGACTATAAACAAGACCTTAGTCAGCCCAAAAACAATATTCACAATGCTTCCAAACAAATTGGCTTAAGCATGTTTACAACAATGTTTAATACATGATTACAAACTTATTACAATAGGTGCTTAGCCTTTACATAACAAAAGATTACACGTTAATCAAAACAGTGAAGTTATCTTCATACTCTGTATTTTGGACTACTGTGTACTTGTTCTTTCTGTAACTTATTCGTACTTCTATTCTGTACCATGCATGTATAGGGTAAGCATAATAACATACCATAGAACTTAATTCTAAACGTGCATAACCTAATGTGGTCGTACGCATGTGCGCTGATGCCCTGATCGACTGCAAGTCACTATTCTATTCTGTCTTCTGCGCTTAGTCAATTTTCACTTCATAGTTTACTGTCAAAACTTCATATGCCTTTGTTGCCATAATGACAATACAAAATAAGTCATATACTCCCTGGGATTCAACTTGCCAACACTTATCCCATAAAACATAGTATCATCCACAAATTTTTGGTGGGTAGTAGGTTCAAAATCATTTGTAATAGCTATTCCTCTTATTAAACCTGCCTCTATGGCCATTGCAATGGAGCGTCCTAATGCTTCAGCCATGATAATAAATAAAAAAGGGGAAATTGGGTCACACTACCTTAAGCCTCTAGAGATGCTGAAGAAGCCTTCAGGAGTCCCATTGATAAGGATTGAGATCATTGGAGTGGCAATGCATTCAAAAATTAGGTTGATCCAACATTTGGCTAACCCAAAAGCCTCCAGGCATTTGCAGAGAAATCTCCAGTCAACCTTATCATAAGCCTTTTGAATGTCCAACTTAATGAGCATATGAGGGTTTTTGTTCATTTGGACTGAGTTAATGGCTTCATTAACTATGATAACTCCATCAAATATAGATCTGCCTGGGACAAAGCCAGTTTGTTCTTCACTAATAATTAGAGGGAGGAGTTTCTAAAGTCTAAGGGAGAGGGTCTTAGTTAGAATTTTGTATAACGTATTTCATAGAGCTATTGGTCTAAAGTCATTTGGGCTTTCAGGTTTTTCTTTTTTGGGGATGAGAGCTATGAAGGTATTGTTAACTTCTTTAAGCATTTGTCCTGAGTTTCTTACCCCCTCCAAGGCTTTCATGATATCATTCCCCAAGAAATACCAACATTTCTAAAAGAAAATGGTGGAGAATACATCCGGGCCAGGGGATTTATCCAGATTCATTTTCCAGAGAGCAGTTCTAACTTCCTCCAGTGAAAAGTTTTTTGTCAGCATTTTGTTGTGTTGTTTTGTTATGATTTTAGGTATATTTTTGAGGAGTTCTGATTGATTAGATAGATCAGAGCTCTCAAGGTTATTAAGGATATTTTTAAAATATTGAACTATTTCACTTGCAATTATTTTGGGGTCCTCAATCTTCTGACCTGATGCATCAGTAATGCTTGATATTTTGTTAATGCATCTCCTTTGTTTTGTACTGTTATGAAAAAAAATTGTGTTTCTGTCACCAGCATCTAGCCAAGACTCTCTTGACTTCTATTTCTAGAAGATCTCTTCTTTGGAAAGAATGTCCTCATATTTAGAGAGGGTTGCTTTTTCTTTGAGGTAGAGCTCCTCATCCATACCAGATTGGATGACCTAAGAGTTAATCTCTTTAAGTACTTCTTCAAGATGAAGTTTAGACTCAAAGATGTTGCCAAATTTATCAGAGTTCCATTCAAGCAGTTTACATTTGATGTATTTCAGTTTATTGACTACTATGTAGAGCTTTGATCCTTTCAGAATAGGTTCTGACCACCATTATTCAATAAGATTTAAGACGTTAGGGTCTCTAAGCCAAATTTGTTCAAATTTGAAGGTACACTTCTTAGGTTTAGTTTCCATGAGGATACTAAGCTGTACCGGGAAGTGGTCTGAGCCTTAAATTGGTAGAATATTGGCTGAGAAGGTAAGGTTGGAGTTAGATAGACTTTCCTTAAGGAAGAATCTATCTAATATTTCCTCTATATTGCTAAAACCTTGCCTTCTATTGTTCCAAGTAAAGGAGTTTTCCTCAGTTGGAATTTCAAGGAGAGATAGATTCTCTTTCCAGTTGATAAAATCATAGGCCCCCGCAGGAGTGAGCCTATGCCACCTTTCTTATCTGAGATTTTGGTGATTACATTGAAGTCTCCTCCAATGAGACATACTTCATTCGGAAGAAGTTTGAGAAAAGTTTTTATTTCATTCCATACAGTTAATTTGTCTCTATTTGGGTAGGGTCGTATACGTTGATAATGTTAAAGGTTAGGTTGTGTCTAAAATTCTTAACTTTAGCACACATCCAGGAATTTATATTCTCTATGATATTAATTAAGAGGCTCTGGGGATCCCATATGATGGTCAGGCCACTAGATGCCCCAGAAGAAGGGGAGTCCAATAAATCTCTAAATCCTAACCTACTTTTAAAAATCAACATGTCTTTCTTGTTCATTTTAGTTTCCTGAATTAAAATATGTCAGATTGAGAGTTCTTAATGTAGCACAGAATAATACGCTGCATTTTAGGGGCATTCATGCCCCTAACATTCCATGTAAGGATATTCATGGCTGCCTGGGAAGGAACTTCTCCTTCCCTACATTCAGGAGTTATGTTATCTTCAATTCTCCTATTGCTTCGCCATCCAAAGTTCTCAGCTCTGAGTTTGGTTTTCTGCCCCTTTTATTGGAAGTCTTAGCACAATCAAGGGAGCTTCAACTGACTTGGTTGACAACAATACCTAGTGATTCTGGATCAGCAGTTTCTAGTTTATCAATATTTACTAACCATTCTTCTAGTTCATCTTCTTCAGGTTTTGAAGAAATGATCCCCTCAATGAGAAGCCTTCTTTGAAGGTCCAATTCCTCCTTGTCATAGATCTCATCCAAAAAACATTCCATAAGTTCATTAGTTAAGGATTCCCCCATGTAATAAGCTATGGTATCCACATCTTCCCAAATTTTGGTTTTATCATTGGCATCTATGCTCAGGGAAGCACTATCAGAGGAAGGGTCTGATGAGAGAAGAAGGGAATGGTTTGCTAAAGCGTCGATGTTTGTACAAGTGGAACTTTTTGGTATATGCTAAGAGGGAACAATGTGAACAGGAATATCGGTAGGTGGAGCCTGTATAGTTTCTACTGGGTGAGAAGGGATTTTTAACAGGGTAGGGGGGAGGAAGGGCTGCCAGAAGGGGAGGGTAATTGGGTCTCAAGTGAGGAAACAGGTTGAGCAGGTAATTTAAGTAAAGTTGGATGATCAGTAAGAGAAAGAGAGGTTATACCTATGTTAATCTCTAGAGGGGTAGAAACAATTATCATTTTGGGAGAGGAGGGAGGCAAAAAGGGAGAGACCAAGAAACCCCCTCTATCTTCGGCCAAGGTGATATTTAGCTTATAAGGATAGATGGGGCTAGGAATACGGCATGAGTAAGACATAGGAGAATCCACCCCCGTCAGCCTTTTAGGTTCATGTTTTTCCAAGTTGGCATAAGAAATAATAGGGTTGATTTTATATATAGAGTTCTTGCATATGATAATGATAGGTTTGAGAATTTTTGTATTTATGTCCATCCTAACAATAATTGGATTTTTAGAGTACAACAAATTTGTATCTACAAACCCTACAAATTTACCATAGAGGTTACCAATCTTCCTCAAGAGTTCATCATTAAGAATTCAACTGGCATATTTTTTAGCTGGATGATTCTTTCAACTAATTTTTTTTTTAATTTAAGCGGATCAAAGAAAGGTACCCAATCTAGAACAGTGAAATTTATATTCTTGTAACTAGGGCATCCCTCCTTGAGCAATTTAGCTTTTAATTCTTTGTTGCCACATATAATGCAAATTAAATTCTCAGGGAGAATAATTGTACTTACCTTATCAATCAATGTTTGTTCAAGCCAGAGTGCAATATTTTCAGGGGAAGAGCCAATGTCGTTCCATCTAAAAATTACACCATAAGAAGCACAAGTCTCTTGTGTTCTTTCCATTAAGCCATCGAAGATCTCCAAGGAGTACACATCTTTAGTAGAGGAATTGATGATGTTAGGGCCATTCCTGTGGTGTGGAGGAGTGTAGATAGCTTCATAAGGTGAAACCCGGAGTGGGGAGTCGTGAGAGAAGTGTGAGGATTTCTTTATCTGTGGAGGTATTGTAACCTTATTCCTGCAATGAGGGGGAGTGTACGGTGTATGAGGAGGGGTAACAATATTTGAGGGTTTCAGAGAGAGGTTAGGTTGAAAGGATGAGCTAGGAAGTCATGCCTTGGAGGGTTTATGCACATTAACCATTATGTTCAAATGTGGTGGGGAAGAATTGTGATGATGGAGATCAGCATCTGCATGACGGAGGCAAGAGAATCTGTTGTTGATGGGAAGAGAAAAGGTATAATTCATAGGGTGTGTTTTAGAGGATATTTTAGAATGTTGACGATCGCATTTGGCATTTTGACGATGGGCCAGGATCCAAGGATTATCCAGAGCCTCAATGTGATAGTCCCTTGAAGAAACCCTAGGGTAAGCTTTGGGGGAATACCTGGAAGAGAAGTCTTGGAAGGAAGATTGAGGCAGAGATTTGTGTCAACCAGAGGAGAGTGCAACTGAAGAATTGAGACCATTCTGAGCATATTTTGTTTTCACAAAGAAGCAAAATTGAGAATCCAGAGAGTCGATCATCCATAAGCGAAAATGCAGTCGCAAAAGCAGAGCCATCAAGAGTATTATTTTCCTAGTTTAAAAGTACACAATATTGGGAAATAACAATGTTGGGATTATGGTACACCGCACATATCTCTACTCAAAACATTTGTACTATAGATGGAGGTTGACATTGATTCCTTGTCTTTCAAAACATCATTAATTGTTGATTAACATATTTCCTAAGGAATTATAGGATGTCTTTGTACTAGAAAACAAAAGAAGGAATATGACATTTTTCTTTTTTGTTTATTGTGGGAATTGCTCTAATTGTCCTTGACCATCAAATATTTGTGGCTGTCTATGATAAGATCCTCTACATTTTGTGGTACACTGCATATACCTTGAATCCAAATATTTGTATGCCAGAGAGAAGTTGGATTTATTTCCTTGTCTTTTTTCATCGAGCGAATTCTCAGTATCATGCAATCCATAAATGTTGCCCAAGAATATGAACGAAAAGGGTCATTGCGAGCACAACAAGATTGTCCAAGGATATGAATGATACAAGCAGACAATATATAAATTGAATAAGAATAGAAGGAACTCTTGTTTTCTTATGCAAATAATACTCAGGTCATCTTGGCCATGCATGCCTCGGTGCTTGTGTTAGCTTGCACTATCAAAATAGATGAAAGAAGTATTCATATAATCATGGTTTCAATATAAAAGTGGTGGTTTTATGCACTTTCAACACTGCAAAAATCTTGATGACGAGATATAGTATAAACAAAAAGATCGAAAGAATGACAACTCATGGAAATTGCATAGCATTTAACATTTTGTTTAAGTTGCATTCATCCAACATGATCAAAGCATGGTTCAACACCATCAACAACATAAACAACAACATAAAAGGAAAAGAGGATGTCATCACAACATCCATCTCATGAACGATCGAGTATCATGGACGCTAACACAAAAAGATTCTCACATCACATGTTAGTTACATTTATTATTTGTTGCATTAGTCATCATCCATAATATCTTATCTGCCATCATACTGCATACATAACATTCATATTTAAAATCCATTTTTCATTTCATAATCACATATAAAACATTTGCATCACATATCATATTCAGTTGCATCCCTATCATCATATGAAAAGTAAATCCATAGATTACCTACATAATCATTTCCATCATCGTAGTATGTAAAAAGAACTACATACATGGAATGTCAAAGTAGATAGAATCATGTGTAATAAATGCATACATCATAAACCATCATAAAAGTCATCATCGTAGACTCATATATCCATAACATAAACAAAATACAAAACATGTGCATATATCATATAGAAGTCACACAGGCATGTGAATGTGTTGATACAATGAGATCAAAATCTGAGATAGATCGTATATCATCAAAATGTCTAAGTCAAAGTACATAAATAATGTCAAAGTGCAATATCAATGTCACTATACATAATATCATCAAAGTACATCAACAATGCCAATATACATGTCTTCAATGTCAAGGTACATCAAAATGATATCAATAACATTAGGTATGGTTGTCTGCATCTGGACCACGAGAAGTGGGAGGTTAAGGATCCCTTGTCAAAACCTTTTCCCTCTTATCTAGCAGGAGCTACACCTTGTGATTGAGCTCCAAGCTGAGAATAAGTAGGAACTCTCCTCATGGGATCTAGAGTTGCTAAAAAGTAGGTTGCATGATAGTAAGCTAATCCACCTTGTTGAAGCACAACCTCACTCTGATCCTTAGTTACCTCACTCTAAGCACTATCTCTCTCAGTAGTAAGCATGGAAATATGAGACTCCAAAACTACAACAAGGGTCCTCATCTGTGCTCTCCTAGCACAATCTATACATTGTGCCACCCTAGTCATCGCCCTATACACTAGAACTGGATCACCTTATGCACCCTCATGTGTACCTCTCAATGGTGGAACCACAGCCTATTGTGGTACATTTATAGGATCCACCATCCTCCTCCTCCTCTCCAATTAACCAGGATCCTTTATGGGTGCCACAAATTAAATCCTCCTCCTCCCACCTCTATCACCATCACCTCCACTATCTCCTCCATCCCCACATCTCCCTTTATCCCCACCTTGTCATCCATCTCTACCTTCATCTCTCTTGAAAGGTCCTCTTACCTGTCCTCTCCCTCCATCCCTACCTTCATCTCTCTTGGCATGCCCTCTCACATGTCCTCTCCCTCCATCCATGCCTTCATCTCTCCAAGCGAGTCCTCTCATGTGTCCTCCCCAAGATCTCACTATTTGACCTTAAGCACCATCATCTACCTCCTCCTTAACATTTGATGGCTCATCAATAGTGGGTGCAATCTCATCAGGAGTTGTCAATCTCATAAATAGATGTTGCGCTAGATATTGTGTATACTCATTTGTAACATCGACATCCAC
The DNA here is from genome assembly GCA_018584345.1 of Thuja plicata. Taxonomy (NCBI): domain Eukaryota; kingdom Viridiplantae; phylum Streptophyta; class Pinopsida; order Cupressales; family Cupressaceae; genus Thuja; species Thuja plicata. Next base: position 876,614 of record MU224461.1, on the reverse strand, counting down.
TATATCCATAGCATAATCCCATGCTATAGGAACTTAACTAAGGTACTCTTTCTTAACCATCTCATACTGAATCTTTGGACCCCATAACAGGTTATCCTCTTGAGATCTGGCATATATTGCAGCTTGAGGCATTCCCTGCACCTATCCATACTACCGAAGTACCCTCATAATAATAAATTGTTCAATAACATATTGAGTACTCCCAATTAGATACATACTCATGAATACCAAGGGAATCTCTTTATGATCATCTCTCCACTCTTTGCAATCCAAATATGGTCTCCACTTTGCCATAATCAGGTCATCCAAAAACCGTCTCCAATACTGTAACTTACCCAGCTGAGGTTGGGTGACGAAACCACTACATACATACATACATACATACATACACACACACATGGATCCCCTAATAGTCTCTCCCTTGGAACCACCATTCTATTGAAAGGTAGGTTCTCCCATGCCCAAATCTGTAATAGTATAACGCCAACAAAAATACTCTTTTTGTATTAATACACGACCTGGGTAACTCACTGTACAACTGAGACAATAAGCAAGAACCCTAGGCAAAACAATGTGGTATATCCATCAAGTCCTCCAGTAATTGGCCCTATCCACACCATAATCCCTAATCACTCCTATTAGGTACAAGGAAACCACCAATCAACCTCGCTAATGCTAAGGGAAGCAGACCATACAAAGCCTCTATGTGATCCCAGGTGTTTGCCCGCCAAACAATATACTCGTCCTAAAATACTCGACATAGTGCCTCTTACCCTCCTAAGTATCCTAATCACAATAAACAATCTCACCAGCAATTGGAATCCTCAAGATCCTGTAAACATCCTTCAAGGTCTATGTAATCTCACCAGTGGGAAGATGAAAAGTGGTATGCTTTGAATGCCATCTCTCAGCAAGAGAAGTCAACAAACCCATGTTTACCCTGTACTCGGGCATGTCCAATAAATAAGCCATCCACATTAGTGAATCACTTTGTGGTCATCATTTGATAATGCATTGATCAATCTTAACACTCTCAGGTACGACCCCCAAAATTTCATGATACCAACATCAATCTACAAATAAAGACACATAAAAATTCTGATATTCCTATCACAAAATCTATCATTAACACATTAAACACATCAAAGCATTATCACAATCCTTTGACATACAAATCGAGAACCTAATCCACATAGAAAAACCCTAAAAACTGTCTCATAGGGCAAAATAGACCAAAAATGATGAAAGACGGTCCAAAAATGAACAAGTTCACCAAAAATAGCATTTCACATACTATAAATGAAATTTTTTACCGTAAATTAAACTTTACAGACCATAAACGATAAACACGAGTCAAAAAAATTAGGCTTTAAAAATGACATTTCTTCAAAAATAGAAGATTACAAACCAAAAATGAAAGTTTACATACCAGAAATGAAGAAACAGAAAACAATGCCTTAGCTAAAAATGAAAAAACTCCAACTAGAAACGAAATAAAAAAGCTCATATACAAAAAAATGTTTACTGAAAATGATAAAACTCAAAACATCAATCAATCTCATCAGAAAACATACGAAAAAATAATTGAATGTACAAAATGAGGTTGGAGAAATGTTGACATATCGATGGTGGATAATGGGTAGGTCTCTGATGACGATGAACGAGCTTGAATCAATGGGTTTCGACTGGAGCTCTCTAAAATCACCAAGGGTAAATGTACAAATGAGTAGTAAAAATGGTGATTTACCCTATTATAACCACTAAAAAGGCATTTATATCACTTTTTCACATTTCTACCTCAATTAATGCCAAAATCAATTTTTCATTTCATTGTTATTCAAAATCTTCGTAACATCATTCAGGAAATCAATCGAAATCAAATTCAAATTTCAAAAATCAAATTGATAAATCACACAAACAATTGAACATCAAATGGAATATCATTTTGACATCATCCTAAATCGTTCCTAAATAATCCTAACTCATTCCTAAACCATCAAAAATCATTCCTAAATTATTCCCAAGCTATCCTAAACCATCCTTAATCATCCTAAATCATTCCTAAACCATCCTAAACCATTCCAAATCATTTCAAAATGATCTGAAACCATTTAAAATTGTTAAAATTAATCTTTCCTTGGTATCTATGTAATTAAAATATATACCAAGGTCTTGTCTTATATTTGTAATTCCTTTAATAAGAAAATTAGATATTCCTCCTTAAGAGGATTCCTACACATGACACACACCAAATGTGAATGTGGCACACATAGAGTATGGGAGTTACATGCAAAATCCTCCACTCATCTTTACTTATGAGATGGTTCTCACACACTTCTTAGGGTTCTCATAGGGGTTCTAAGTTGGGTTTCTTCTCTCTTCTCTCATTCTCATTCTTACAATATTGTAATGAGCTTATTGCTCTCATTCTTTAGGCTTTGAGCAACATTAATATTATTCACAAGGGGTTTTTTCTTGCTTTTTCCCCTGTCAAATCCTTGTGTTCTTGTCTTGGTTTCTTGGAGCATTGTGGTGATCTTGATGGTTGACCTATTGAAATAAAATCTCTCTCTCTCTCTCTATCTTAGTATTTGGTAAATCTCTTCCATTGCATACTCTCTTGGATTCTTTCCTTCTCTTTTTCATTTTACTTTATGTTTCTAACATGGTATCAGAGCTGGTTTAATCCTTGTTTTGAGTGTGCATGCAGGAATAGTTCAAAGATATCTCGGTTGAGTAGAAGAAATCAGATGTTTGTTTAACTAGCTCTTGTTTACAGGGTTTTCTTTCAATTTTTTTTGTAAATCTAGTGTTTTCATATATATATATTTCAAGTTTTTTTTAAGATCTATCTCACCCTCTATCGGGAAACCGCAAGGGTTTTCCCTTTCATGCATTTTTGTTCATTCTAACATTCGTGCTTGCAGGTTTATATTTTTGTTTAATCTTTTCTCACTATTCTTTTTTGTTGGATTCAAATTTAAATCTAACATATTTCTCTGCAAGATTACATATCTCTATTGTTAATCTTTGTTATTATATTTTTTCTTTTATGCAAACCATTTAAACATTTATGTGATTGTCATTTTGCAAACAGTTTTATAAACCCGCACTCAGTCATTCATAACTTTCAAACTATAAATTATTTTGAAAATCACTTTGGTGGAGTTTTAGATAAGTAGGTTTGTAAAAACATATTAAAATTTTGGAAAGATCCAACGGTGCATTGGAAATTTATGCCCCCCATTATTTGTCTATGTTTTTTCTTAATATTGCTTGTTTAACATATCTTCTTTCCTTTGAGCAATAGACTTCATAGCAAACTTTTCATTTTCATTGCACAACAACCTTTCTTTGAAACCTCTCAAAGTTCAGCATTTAAATCATTCATTCCCTTTAATTCTCTTATCTTCTTTCAAACCTCTCGCAGTTCTCACCCTTTGCATATACACTTAGCGCAACATATATATACTCTTTGCCCAGCCTTACCTTGTCTTATTCTCCTAGCGTTGCAGCATAAACTTTGTCTTTCCTCCATTCTTGGTTAGCTTCCCTTCAAAATCTTTGCATCATTCCTTTTTTTTGCTGCTCCTCGCGCAGTCTAGTTGTTGTCTCACGCAGCTCCTCATTATCTTTTAAATCTTCCTTCACATTGCGCAACATTCTCCTTGTTCTGCGTAGCTTTCTTAGTATAATGTATTGTGCATTAAGGCAGATTGAGTGCTGGTCTTTGGTCTTTACCTCTCGCAACAACATTTCTATTCATGCTCTGCGCAACCCTTATTCATATCCCTGCTCAACATTTGCTTAGTTTAGCACAACATTGGTATTATTCTATGATCTCTTAATTATTACTGTGGTTTATCTAATTATAGTTGTAGTTTGAATATACTTTGACTCACTTAAATCTCTTTATTTTATTATTTCATATTTATCTAATTAATTAATTCACATTTGTTCAAATCTTTTCATATCAAAAGTTTAATCGTTAAAACATTTTTCTTCTCAATATATTTTAATATCGCTTCATTTCTACATTATTTATATCAATTCTAACCATATTCCATTGCTGGTTCATTATTTAATTGCAATATAAATTTGTTTGATCTCTTTCACAAAAAAATTAATTTTTTTTAATTGTTAAAAATTCTTGCATATTGGTATTTAGTAAATCTCGTTAAATTGGCGTTCTAGTTTCATTATTATATTATGCAACTTGTATTTAAGTTTATTTTCATTCATTATGTCGATGTTAATTCCATAAATTAAATTAACAAGTTCCAATTATCACACTTGGAAGTCTCATATTACATTTATTTTTTGATTTAAACATATTCTTGATGTGGTGACTAGTGCGACTTCTATTCTCACTACTACTACCTCTAAGGCAGATATTGATGCTTGGAATGAGAAAAATGATGAGGCTTTAGGCCTTATAGGCATTTCTTTACATCCAGAATTATATGTATTAATTGCCCACTGTACTGAAGCACATGCAGCATGGACTATTTTGAAAAACACCTTCGACAGTGCAATTGAATCTTGAAAGATTCAACTCCAAGATAAATTGGAGGATCTCAAGTATACGGATTTCTCAACTATGGATGAGTTTTTACTTAATTTTGATTCGTTTCGAAGTCAATTAACTGGTTTAGGAGTTACTTTATCTAAAATTCGGTTAATACATATCATTTTTTAAAAAATGCCTTCCTAGACAATTTCAGCAATTTATAACTAATATGCATTCTCAATTAGCTCTTCCTTTGTTAGCATCTCAATTGACTTATGTTATCTTTCAACAACTTTTACATCAAGAAGAGGCTAAGTTAATTCAATTTGTCTCAATCAAATTCAATGAACATGCTTTCATGTCTAAATATCATAATAATAGATCAGATAATCATAATTATAATAGTGGTTATCATAACAATTCTAATAGACCTCATTTTAATTATTGTGGGAAAGATGGTCATGTGATCAATACTTGTTTTAAGAAACTTAAACATGAGAAGTCATCTAATCCGAATACTCAAAATTCTCATAATCATAACACTCATCAAGATTTTGCTATTCGTAATGGGATGTCTAATTATCACCATGATGATAATACTATTTGGGATGAATATTATGATGAAGGCTACTCTTGGAATAACCCTCTTGATTACTATCTTCCAACTCAAAGTGAGTATATGATCTCTCCTTATGATGCAATGCAATTTGATGATCCTTGCTCTCATGTCGATGATATTCTTGAACAAGAAGAGGAAATTATCTATAACTTTCTTAATGTTACTTTGCAATATATGTGCATTACTCAAGATGAAATTCATAATAATGGTACTAATCCTATGATTTTTGTGGATGTTAATGATAATAATGGTAACTCTCCTCCTCTTGATGTTTCATATTATGATGAATACGTTAAAGATTTGTTTTATGCAACTGAATATTGCAATCTTGATTATATGATTGATGATTCACAATATGATTTTTCTTTCCAAAGTGTTACTGATTCAACACCAGGAGATCCCAATGATGGGAGCTCTACTAGTGGTTCTTTCCTTATTGCAGGCTCGGGTGTTGATCATGCTCCACCTCTATTTTCTATTGCAAATGAATATACATAATGCATTAATGCGTCTCAAGAATCTCAATGGTCACTTGAATATTTGGTCCCCCTTCCACAAGCAATTACCTCTTTGTATTATCAAAGTGCTATCCACTTAGCAAGCATTCCTATGTACCATTCAAGCTCCACCGATCTGGTTGAAGAAATACATGATGATCAAGCTATCAACAATCTCCTGAAGACTCTTTCAAAAGAAACATCTCAAAATCATTGTAAAAATTTGGTTGTCATACCTATCGATCTCATCTCCCCAAGTAAAGATTAAATGGGGATGTTATAATTAATCTTTCCTTGGTATCTATGTAATTAAAAGATATACCAAGGTCTTGTCTCATATTTGTAATTCCTTTAATAAGGAAATTAGATATTCCTCCTTAAGAGGATTCCTACACATGTCACACACCAAATGTGAATGTGGCACACATAGAGTATGGGAGTTACATGCAAAATCCTCCACTCATCTCTATTTATGAGATGGTTCTCACACACTTCTTAGGGTTCTCATAGGGGTTCTAGGTTGGATTTCTTCTGTCTTATCTCATTCTCAGTCTTTTAATATTGTAATGAGCTTATTGCTCTCATTCTTTAGGCTTTGAGCCATGTTCATATTATTCACAAGGGTTTTTTTCTTGCTTTTTCCCCTTTCAAATCCCTGTGTTCTTGGCTTGGTTCTTGGAGCATTGTGGTGATCTTGATGGTTGATATATTGAAAGAAAAGCTCTCTCTCTCTCTCTCTCTCTCTCTCTCTCTCTCTCTCTCTCTCTCTCTCTCTCTCTCTCTCTCTCTCTCTCTCTCTCTGTATTTGGTAAATATCTTCCATTGAATACTCTCTTGGATTCTTTCCTTCTCTTTTTCATTTTACTTTATGTTTCTAACAAAACTAATTCAAAATAATTTCAAAATCACTCAACATCCTTCAATATCTTTCAATTATTATCATAACATTTTGATTTCGCTCCCAAGGGAGCATAATCAACGCATCATCACAATCGGAAAATCATCATCCTAAGTGGATCAAATCAGAATTAAAACATTGAATCAATTCAAAACATCAAATTTTTTCATCAACTCAATCAATCTCTCTCATTGATTATTAAATTCATCAAATCTTCTTCACCAATCAAATCATTAATCATATTCAAGAAAATTAGAGATCTTATCAAATCAAATTGAATCAATTTCATCATCAATAGGGACATGTCAATTTCATCAAGCTCCATATCAAATTGGCAGTGTCATCATCATCAAATCGAATCGACATGGGCATATCAATTTCATTAGGAACCATATCAAATTGATAGTGTCTTCATCAGGAAATCATCACCATCATTGGATAATCAACTTCATCAGGATCCATATCAAGTTGGTTGTCTAAATCAAAATATTTAAAATGAGTGATTTCATCAGGACCCATATCGAATTACACATTCTCATCAACATCGATATCTTCATCTAACGGTAATCAATTTCATCAGGACCCATCTAAAATTGGTTACTCATTCTCAGTCAACATCCACATTTTAGTATTCTTCTAGAAGGTGATCAATTTCATTAAGACCCATATCAAATTGGTTACGCTAGCTTTAATCAACCAATCTCTTATCAAACATCATCAGGTTGTGAGAAGTTTCATCAAGATCCATATAAAACTATTCACTATTCCCTCAATACGACATCTGACATTGGGGATCCATCATCTTATCAGTTCAACAAGAATAAAGGGAAACATCATATGTTCTTTGAATCAAAACATTGCTCATGCATCAATTCAAAGAGGGGCAAATATAATCACCCAAAAATGGTCAAGAGAAATCAAATCACTAAATTTTAATAAATTGATCAAATGAAATCAAAGGAATCAAAACCTATTTTTGTACTTAAATTTAATTAATTTAATTGCATGATAAATCAATATTCTTTAATCAATTAATGTCCTAGCCAATTAATTAAACAAAGAAAAAATCCACATGGCTAGAGAAATTAATTTCTTTGATTTAATTAAATGCTAATAAATATTCTCTCCAACAAACATGACACATGGAACACAAGGATTCAAATTAGGTCATTTTACCTCCTTGAGAAATCTACAAAACCATGGCTAATCAAGTCATTTGCAATGCATCATTTGCATAAGGACATGATGTTAGTTTGAGTTTTGAGTTAATTTGCATTGTGAGAGACCATTTTAGGAGAATTGCATCCATCTAGCATCATTTTAGATCAATTTAGCCTTCAATTATACCATGTAGCTATTTAATTCATCCATTTTATCTTGCATCTTAGCTTAACTGTATCAATATAGCATCAATTTCATCATGTAGCTTCATCAAATTGATCAAAATTTGCATTCATTTAGGTGCATTTTCATGAAATATTACATTTCATGAGTTGCCATTCCATTTTCTAAGAAATGCATTATGATAGCATTGATTTAGATTAGGAATCTTTGTGACTAGGGAGCAATAGGGTGATTTTAATGAGTTTTATGTTAATTTTGATGATATTTTGATTTCACTAACTCGTTAAGCTAATGTTCTATTGAATATTGTGTGTTTCGTATAGGTAGAAAGATATACAATTTTACACAACACATAAGGATTCTAATCTTTTTAATTTTCATAAAAGAGTATGTCAACTCACGTACTATACAGCCTATGCTCTAGATAGTTTTTAGCTAAATCACAAAGAGAGAAAGAAAATAAAAATAATATGTCATATATCCAACTAAAGAGGAACCTTAATATCTAACCAAATATTAGCCCTAATCTCAAGACCTAGTTATGTTATTATTACATTCAAGAAAGATACATTCATAGGTTCCTAAAGGAGGCACAATATTTGGAACAATAGTCACATACCATATGGTTTCCTTTAAGATCAATCTCTTTATTCCTCATCTTAATTTCAGTCTCGGTGATCTAGTTCTCTTTCAAGTACTTGTTGAGAAATTCCACTTCTTCTGCATTCAAATTTTTCTTTCCACGAGGAAGGAATTTCTTAGATTATATTATAGAGGTAGGATTCCCTCTTTCAATGCTATCATAAATTTGTCCTTAAAGATCTCCAAAGTAGTAGAAACTTCTAACATAATGAGAAAAAAAATTGAGATTGTCATTAAATTTAGTAAGGTTCCTTCTTTTAAATTTAAAATCCTCTTCATTCCTCATTTCCATAACAACCACAAGACTGATGACATGTAACTGATTGAATGTTTGATAATATTAAGTTGAAGATAATGCAAGGCATTAATCAATTAATGGTTTGTATTGTCATTGATGTCAACTTGATATCATCTGTACGGTCATATACATAATTCCAAAGACTTCAGAGAATCAATGGAACATAGATTATGCTTTCAGCAATGCATAAAAGTCAAGTATTCACTAAGTGATAGACAACACCAACAGAGTGCACACCATCGGTAAAGGCAAAGAACAAAAGTCATAGTGATACTCGACGAGCAGAAGATAGTGTTGCCCAACGAAGCAAAATCCAATGATGCCCAACTGATGGAGATCCTGAAGCTGACTAGAGTCACACTAACGAAACTGGCAGTTATCACCGACGACTAACTACAGAGTTGACCGACAAAACAGAGAGTTCAGAAAATGACAAAATATCTAGCTGGCAGAGCTTAAGGATAGACTTAACTGGTTGTTTGATTTGTTTTATTCGGCCAGAGTTAAGTAATTGATTTAAAGAAGATTTGTACAGTTGGAAAGAAGATAACTACAAGATAAATCAGGAGTTAAAGCTTTAAATCAAATTGGCTGGATTGTTTTTCACGCCAAAAATCAAGAATCAAGAATTAAGGAATATCATGTCTATATAAGAGACAAGCATAATTCATTTTCATGATCAATCACATACACGGGAAGGGGAGTGAATAGAAAGAGGATGCTAAAGAGAAACTGATGAAGGATAACTTCAAAGAGTCCTGATCAATCAAGCTAAAGGAGAGCTAAAGAATTCTACAGACACCGATGAACAATGAAGCACAACATCACAGAGCAGAAAGTGTGGAACACAAAGAATTGAATTGATACATTGATCAGAGAGGTAATGTACTTAAATAGATCTAAAAATCTGCAATTCATGTTGCATTAGAAACAAGTCATTGTGTTTCAGTTTAACCATTGAAGCATTAAGTCTCTTAATAGAGCAGGACTTAACAGTCTACTAAAATAGAGGTATATCCTAACAGATTGCCAAAAATTTTATCACGAAGATAACATTGAGTGCCCGATACCGACACACACTCTAAGAAGGAGGCTGATGTAGTTAGGTAGCACCAGATATGCCAGATACCTATTGTGCCCATAGAGGTTGATCAATATTGGTAGCATATGCATGCTAGATATCAAGTGATAGACTCATATAAAAATCCTCTAACAAGGTCACACCTAACAGTGTGTTTGTAACCTTTAACAAGGTTTGCTCCTAACAAGGCTCACTTCAGAAGAGTGAAAATTTGGGGTACCGGTCCCAGTGGTTTTTCCCTTGACAGGGTTTTCACGTTAAAATCCATGTGTTATGTGTGTATGGCTTATTACTTTAATTGTTTTACATTTCACATATGCATTTCTGGATTGATTGGTATACTCTGCATATTTACTGAGTATCGATAAATAGTTTTATTGCTTATCGGTTATCAAGGAGAATAAGGTCAGAAAAGGAAAATTGACAGAAAGTTAATTATTATAAGTATTTCATGGCATGCATCTTGTAGGGACTTAATAATTTGAGATGTATTTGATTGGTGGTTAAAGTTTAAAGGATAATTTTTTACGCCACTGATTCACCCACCCCCTCTCAGTTATTACTAACAATTGGTATCAGAGCTTGTGTGCTTGGAAGGAAGGTTTCAAGACCTAAGTAAAGATCACAAGATGAACATACGAGATGTGCCCAAGTTGAACAAAGACAACTTTGCTTCATGGAAAAGCACGATAAGACTCCACTTATCAGGTATTGGTAATGATGTTACTCAATACTTAGATATTGAATATGTGTTGCCCGTAGGACCATTAATAGTAGATCAATTGAGAGTGAAGCATGAGCACAAATGCATGGTCATAGAGATTTCTTCCTCTCTCTCCGATGCTGAATTTGAAGATGTCAAAGATTGCACAACTGCAAAGAAAATGTGGGAAAAACTGAAGCTTGTACATGGAGGTGATACAAATTTTCTGAGAGCCAAAGCAAAAAGCCTTAGAGGAAAATTTGATGATCTCAGAATGAAAGAAGGAGAAAACATCACACAGTACAACACAAGAATAAAAGAAGTAGTCAATGCTATACGAGGTGTTGGAGGTACACTTGAAGAGG
>MU224461.1:846975-862779 GCA_018584345.1 Thuja plicata | reverse complement strand
TACATCAAAGAGGTCCTGAAAATATTCAAGATGGAAGATTCCAAACCTGTTGGAACACCGATGGCTACTGGATGCAAATTAACAAAGGAAGACAAGACAATAGAGGTAAATCAGACTTTGTATAGATTAATGATAGGAAAACTCATGTATGTTGTACATACTAGACCAGATATTGCACATGCAGTAGGAATTGTTGCTAGATTTTTTGCTAACCCCAGGGAATCACATATGACTACTGTGAAAATAATTCTAAGATATCTGAAGAATACTGAGGAATTTGGCTTATGGTATAGAAGATAAGGAAAATTTGAACTTAAGGTGTTTACCGATGCTGATTGGACTAGAAATCTTGATGACCGGAAGAGCACAACTGGAGGAGCATTCTTTATGAGTGACAAACTTGTCACATGGATTAGCAAGAAGCAAGGATGCATCTCACAGTCTACTGCAGAAGCAGAATATGTTGTTGTTGCTACAAACTTCTCAAATATTGCATGGATCAAACAATTGTTGGAAGGTATGCATATGAAGATCTCAGAACCAGTGACTATCTATTGTGATAACACCAGTGTAATAAACATTTCCAAGAATCCAGTCATGCGTTCCAAGACAAAACACATTGCAATCAAGTATCATTACTTAAGAGAACAAGTTCAAGAAAAATAGGTAATACTTGAGTATGTGCAATCTAAAGAACAATTGGCTGATATCTTCACCAAGCCACTGCCTAAGGATACATTTGAGTACCTGAGAAAGAGGCTAGGGGTCAAACCCTTGTCTACCAGTCAGTAAAGGACTGAAGGCTGCATCAGCCCATATATTATCAGAATATCATTCATGTTGATGCAAGCAAAAAAATGAACTTCAAAGCTACATCTATATATAGAAAGGTATATATCAAAACCGAGCACCAGATCATATTGATGTATTGCTGATGGATAAGGGAAATTCAAGGAATATATTATGGATCGAGAGAAAATATCGCTTAACATTAATGTCAGATATTTGTGAGATATTTGTTTGGCATTATTGTCAAAGGGAGAGAAAGTTTCCATATTATCACAGTCTTCAGAAAAAGAAGGAATATTATCCATTATCAGATTACTCCAAACAGGGAGAGATCATATCCATAAGGAGAGTTGTTGACAAAAGACAAAGACATCAAAGAACAAGAACAGTCAAAAGAGAGATATTGACCTAAGGGAAGGACACTACACATCAGTGTAAGAAACACAGAAAGCTACAAGAATCAAATCTAAGCTAACACAGAGCTTACCGACGATCAGACACTTTTATCGGTTATCAAAACAAACTGTTTGGTAATTTGATGAATCTCAACAATTGTATTTCATATTGTATTAGAAATAGTATAGTGTGATAATATAGTATGTTTCCATCAATGCCAAAGGGAGAGATTGATGACATGTAACTGATTGAATATTTGATAATGTTAAGTTGAAGATAATGCAAGACATTAAATCAATTAATGGTTTGTATTGTCATTGATGTCAACTTGATATCATCTGTATGATCATATACATAATGCCAAAGACTTCAGAGAATTAATGGAACATAGATTATGCTTTCAACAATGCATAAAAGTCAAGTATTCACTAAGTGATAGACAACACCGACGGAGTGCACACCATCGGTAAAGGCAAAGAAAAAAAGTCATAGTGATACCTGACGAGCAGAAGACAATGTTGCCCAAAGAATCAAAATCCAATGATGCCCGACGAACGGAGATCCTGAAGCTGACTGGAGTCACACCGACAGAACTGGCAGTTATCACTGACGACTAACTATAGAGTTGACCGACAGAATAGAGAGTTTAGAAAATGACAAAATATCTAGCTAGCAGAGCTTAAGGATAGACTTAACTGGTTATTTTATTTGACTAGAGTTAAGTAATTGATTTAAAGAAGATTTGTACAGTTGGCAAGAAGATAACTACGAGATAAATCAGGAGTTAAAGCTTTAAATCAAATTGGCTGGATTTTTTTCACGCCAAGAATCAAGAATCAAGAATTAAGGAATATCATGTTTATATAAGAGACAAGCATAATTCATTTCTATGATCAATCACATACACAAGAAGGGGAGTGAATAGAAAGAGGATGTTGAAGAGAAACCGATGAAGGATAAATTCATACAGTCTTGATCAATCAAGTTGAAGGAGAGCCAAATAATTCTGCAGACACCGACGAACAGTGAAGCACAACATCACAGAGCAGAAAGTGTGGAGCACAAAGAATTGAATTGATACATTGATCATAGAGTTAATGTACTTAAATAGATCTAAAAATCTACAATTCAAGTTGCATTAGAAACAGGTCATTGTGTTTCAGTTTAACCATCAAAGCATTAAGTCTCTTAACAGAGCAGGACTTAACAGTCTACTAAAATAGAGGTATATCCTAACAGATTACCAAAATTTTTATCATGAAGATAGTATTGAGTGCCCGATACCGACACACAGTCTAAGAAGGAGGCTGATGCAGTTAGGTAGCACTAGATATACCAGATACCTATTGTGCCCATAGAGGTTGATCAATATTGGTAGCATATACATGCCAGATATCAAGTGATAGACTCATATTAAAATCCTCTAACAAGGTCACACCTAACAGTGTGTTTGTAACCTTTAACAAGGTTGGCTCCTAACAGAGCTCACTTCAGAAGAGTGAAAATTTGGGGTACCGTTCCCAGTGGTTTTTCCCTTAATAGGGTTTCCACGTCAAAATCCATGTGTTATGTATGTATGGCTTATTAATTTAATTGTTTTACATTTCACATATGCATTTCTGGATTGATTGGTATACTCTGCATATTTACTGAGTGTCGGCAAATAGTCTTACTGCTTATTAGTTATCAAGGAGAATAAGGTCAAAAAAGGAAAACTGACAGACAGTTAATTATTATAAGTATTTCATGGCATGCATCTTGTAGGGACTTAATAATCTGAGATGTATTTGATTGGTGGTTTAAAAGATAATTTTTTAGGCCACTGATTCACCCCCCCCTCTCAGTTATTACTAACAAAGACCTCATTAGCAAACACAAGATAAGTTCTATTAAGAACATCATCAAATAATTCAACATAACTAGCTAAAAGCTTAGACCATGAAAAACCATGATTATCCTACCGAGAAGGCAAACCAAACATTAATGACAAGCTTACAATTTAAAAATAGTCATGCAAATGTTTTAGGAGCATTACATTGATCACAAGTTCTATTAGGTAGACCACGGGCATGCAAAAAATTCTCTACAACACAAATTTTAAGTAAAATAAGCCATTTAAAACATGTTTTTTTAGGTTTATCAGGTTTGTGCCATAAATGATTAAGTATTTTGAGTATTTGGAGTCTAGCCAATTCAAATTCCAAGTCTTATTAAGCCAAGTATATATGTTGATTGAGATAACAAGCATATTATAAGTTTTGTTGATTGTGATATAATTAAATTTAGTGTCATCTTTCCATTTGATAGAGTCAATGAATTCTCTATCACTTAACACTTTTTGAGGGAACTAGTCCCCCAATATATTGAAAATTATTGTACACATCCTTTTATGATTAGGAGGAATCACAAACTTATCATGCATAGTTACTCCCATGTCCCAAGTCTATCACCAATCAAGATATTATAGAGTACTAATTCTATAAGAGTCCCATAATTTTACAGAGCATCCCTTAGTCAAAGTAAGTGGTTTCTCATTTTCCACAATACTCCACCATAAAGATCTATTAATAACAAAAGTAGGAGGATAATTAGTAACTATTGTCCCATTGCAAGTCAAATATCTAATTTGAGTCCAAGCCTTTCGTAGAGATTTGAATACCATAGAGCCATGAGCCTTAAATTCAAACTGACCAAAATGAATGTCTCAAATGTTAATATTAGACTACATCTTGCCTATTTTGGGTTTATATAGCTCAAGATTATTTCTCACCAGCATCTTCAAAGATTCATCTCCTTGGATGACATTAAATATCCATGCCTTTTATTCTAATTTCTTTCAAGCCCAGTCCACCCTAGAAGAATTCAAAATTTATAGAAGAAATGACAGTTTAACCATTATATACTTGTACATCAATAAATTATTTTGAATGAGAAATATATAATGTTAAGTTTTAGGATAGCTACAAATGTTATAGCACTCTATGTTGTCTGTATTTTTTTAAGGCAATAATCTATCTTTCATTTATATTGGGAATGAGGCTAGGAGAGACATGTCCCTTCATGGGACATGTCTATTCATTATTATTGAGAGTAATATAATGACAATTGATTATGTATATATGCATATAGAGAGGCATGTCCTTAAAGGACATGCCTTTTCCCATTAATTATAATTTAATCAATCTTATAATGTTTCATCAATCAATTATTAATTTAGAATAATATAATAGATTAATATTGAATATTAAATTTCATATGTTTAGTAATAATATAACATATATATATAATATATTATTATTAATCAACATATATTATATGTATTCTAAATGATCATACAACTGAAGCTACATACATTAACACTCCCTCTTAGCTAGGTAGGATGATCAAACAGAATATGTAGTGGTCTCCTGTGTCAATACCTGTGACCCTCACCATAGCTACACAAAACATCAACACTCCCTCTTAGCTAGAGAAGATAAAATCCATCAAAATAGAATTCACAAAAGATCGATTACTTTTAAGAGAGAAGATATCATCTCATCATGATATCAAGAGATATGGTCTGACTAAGAATATCAAGTCTCATGATATTCACCATAACTCAAAAATTTACATAGGTAATGTATCCTTAATGTAAGGTATCATCTATTGTGATCTATTTAAGTCATCACACGATGTCTATCACAATAGAAGGTCAATGGAATGTTTAAGGAACTGAATCCACCATGCAGGAAATTATCTATTATGATTTGTTTCAGCCATCACACGATGTCTATCACAATATAAGGTCAATGGTTTGTTTAAGGAACTGAATTCACAATGCATGAAATCATCTATTGTGATCTATTTCAGCCATCACACGATGTCTATCACAATAGAAGGTCAACGATTTGTTTAAGGAACTGAATTCACCATGCAGGAAATCATCTATTGTGATATGTTTCAGCCATCACATGATGTCTATCACAATAGAAGGTCAATTTATTAGAAGGTCATCACCTTATAATAACTCTAACAAATACAAGTGATAATCATTTGGAAGTCGTCATTTCCTCGTGGTGTACACAGAGGGTAGGCCCATTGAAAAACATGGATTCGCACACATGAAATCCATCATGCCTCAACATAGAGGGTGGAAACAAGATATTTCACCTCGAACTTCTCTCACAAAGAAGAAATCATTGAACATATATCAATTTGTTGATCCTTTTATCCAATATTTCTTAAGATGAACTGTCAGACCCTCTGACTTTGATATCAATCTTCTAAGCTCCTCATCTAAATTTACCTTTGAAGTGTTAGATTCCCTCTGAATCTGATATCAATCTTCTTTTCCTACAAGAGCATCCCAAAAAAGGCCAAGGCAAATAGCTCTAATATTACATATATAAATATAGATGAGAGAGAGACTACAATGAGTAGATAAATATAATATTCAATGAAGGTCCATATACATCAAATCATAAAAAACCTTATCAGATTATTTGAGAGACATCTGTCATTTGAATTATTTCCCTACTAAGGATGGTTCAAATGGAAATGTAACATTGGTTATTATTCCCCCCCACAATGTACAATTCTCACTCTTATATCGTTGAACAATTCTCATATCTTCTTGTGAAATGACTTGATTTCTCCAAGAGAGGTGACACTCTATAATTAATTCTTTCTTTCTATAAAGATACACCCTTCCTTGAATATGTGCTTCTTTGTTAATGCTTGACCACGATCATAACAATTTAATATATCTCTTTAATGAAAGTCGCTTTCAATAATTTCACATAGACCCGTACACAGTTGGTCATAACCTTTGAACCCCACACTTTCTCTCCAATCACGCTGGTGATATTCTTCACAATTTGTTTATCACTAACATATCCAAAATTCAGCAAAATCCAATTGTGTATTTGTGATATGGTCCTTTTAATGAGACTATATTTTATGAGACAACCACGCATTCACCATCAACAAACTACTCTCTTACATTTGCAGTCTAGCTCTGATACCATGTTAAGTTTTAGGATAGCTACAAATGTAATATCACTCTATGTTGTATGTGTTTTTCAAATGCAACAATCTCTCTTTCATTTATATTGGGAATGAGGCTAGGAGAGACATGTCCCATGTCCCTTCATGGGACATGTCTATTCATTATTGTTGAGATTAATATAATGATAATTGATTATGTATATATGGCTTTAGATAGGAATGTCCTTAAAGGACATGCATCTTCCCATTAATTATAATTTAATCAATCTTATAATGTTTCATCAATCAATTATTAATTTAGAATAATATAATAGATTAATCTTAAATTTCATATGATTAATAATAATATAGCATATATAATATATTATTATTATTAATCAATATATATTATATGTATTCTAAATGATCATACGACTGAAGCTACAAACATTAACACATAATACAAGTTTTTCTTTAGTTGTCTCCTAAATAATGTATTCAAACTCCTTTGAATCTATCTCTTCTCCTTCATCTTTTCAAGGAAAATAACAAATAGATTTTGATAAGATATAAGGATTTGAATTATATGCTAAGGATCAAAAACTAGAACTCCAATCATAATCCAACTGGGAATATTAATGTCAGACAATTATATTTGGAACCTTACGATCTAAATCAGCTTGTTATGCTATTGTTTAATGACTTCTATCATTTAATGTGTAGTCCTAGATATGCATCGATCTTGAATCCTTACACTTGTGAGTTAGAACCACTATCAAAGTGAATAAATACTGTTTCATTTTTGTTTTTCCTTTGTAACTATGAATATATTCTTTTACAACCAGTAATGAAAAATTTCTAAGAAGTAGTATTTGTTTTTTTTTTGGTCGGTAATAGTTTTGTTTTATTAATATATAAAGAGAGAGTTTACAATATATATGCTATTAAAATATTTTAATAGTCGCCCATTACAAGATGTAAATTTTATCATTTATCCCCCCTAAGCCCATAAAAGGAAAACATTCCTTTTGCATCATTTCACATGACATCATCATTACAAAATTTTCAAAATAGAGCTGCTTTGATTTTTTGACAGACTACATTCACATCAAAACCCCAAAAAAATGGTCTCTCGAACCAGTGCAGTTGGCATTCTTCTTGTTCTTCATCATTATCGCGAGATCCAGGTGAGCCCTCCTATCCCTTTAAATAACAGTAGAGATATCCAATCTCTTCACACACACTTTCAAACCACCCTAGATGCCATATTCAAAATACATTACCTTCACATTTCAAATTTTACTATTTTGTGAGCCATCTTTGTTAAAAGTGAACCTCACCAAAAAAATCCCATCTTCCTATCTTTCGGTGTCTTAAGGGAAAGCTCCTTGCATCATCCGTCGGGTTTGAGTTCCCTGAGTTCTTCCTCTTCTTGGGAAGATAGTTGGAACCATCGACCGTGGGTTTAGGGCATTGTGGTTCTGGATGCCAATCTTTAAATTGTTCCACGCTTGTTGTCTGTCCCTCAAATAGTTATTCTTTTCTGCTCCCTCCGGCCATTGTAAGAAGGGTCAAATGCCTTTAATTATGCCCTCCTCCTCATTCTGAAAACATTCACTGAAGTTGAATGCCCAACCTGAATGTGCCCACTCTAACAGGTGGTCTAAATTTGGAGTAAGATCCTCTGCAAAAAGGGAATTCATCACCCACTTAACAATCCTTTCATGTTCACCCAGCTCAAGCCCCCACACCATAATCATAGCTACTATGTCCACCTATAACTTCCATCTGTCTGAATTTTCATGAAAATATGGCCCAAGGGTTTGTTTAAATGTTGTCACAACCTCTGGTGTTGGACACTTTATCAGGAGCTTAACTCTATGGTCTTCCACCGGGCCAAAAATGCCCTTTTGTTGCCTCTTTATGGTGAAAGTAAAGTGGGGTTCCATCTTGCAAAATTTCTGTTTCACCGTAAGCCCCAGCTTTATCTTTGGCTCGTTCTATTGAAAGAATTTTAAGCGGGGTGCCACCTTTTATTTCGCCAATCTTCATTGATTTGCATTTAATGCGCAAAGTCCATAATGAACTTGGCATGTGTGATGAAAAATTACACACATTTCATTACCCGCGATAAGACATTCTCTGCCATCATGTAATCATTATCTGACACTCCTTTAATAAAAGGACCGACTTGCTAATCATATATTTGTCAAGTAAATCTCCTTCATGATTCTCCCCTTCTCGGTTCTCTACTTATGAGTGAATCTTTTTGAAAAGCAATTGCAATCCAGAATATTGGTTATTATGTTTTAAACATTAACTTCCTGTTGGGGGCATCTCCTCAATCCATAACTCATTAGTTACTACAATTTTAAGGGCTTGTTTGGATAGCATATCAGCTTCCATATTACCTTCTCTCCTTATGTGTGTGACCTTGAAATCCTCAAAGGTTTTGAGGATGTTAATAATAGGGTCAATATATTTTTCAAGGTGTCAGGCTCTTAGAGATAACTTGGAGATTGCTTGCACTATTAATAGTGAATCTCCTTCTAAGTGTAATTTCTTTACTCCCTTAATTTGTGCCATTTGGACTGCTAATAGAGCTGCTTGGCCTTTAGCCATATTATTTGTTCCATTCGAGCATCTTTTGGCCACCTTTAAAGAGGTCTTTCCCTGTGCATTTCTGAAGATAACCCCTATACCACTGGGTCCAGGGTTGTGTCTTGTAGCCCCATCAAAATTAGCCTTTATCCAACCTTCCTTTGGGGGCTCCCATTGTATCTACATTGTCTTCTTTGACCTTCTATTTGTTACTAGAGCTCTAGCTGGTGAGCTAAATCTTACCCCTAGCCAATTCATTTGAATTAGTCGATCCTCCTTTGTGTAGGTGATTTTTAAAAACTATCTTCTTGTAGCCGAGGTGCTTACAACCTCTTCAATGGAGTGCTGCAATCTACTAAGAAATCTATCCATAGATTCCTTCTCCCCTCGAAAGAGCCTTCTATTTCTCTCTTTCCATATCTCCCATACTACCATGGAAGGCGCAATCCTCCATATATTTGACAAGGTGGATTTCTTATGTTCCTTGGGCCATCCTGCAAAAAGCTTAGAGATAGTGTTAGCTCATGGAATTAACCACCTAAGTTTATTTAGTTTATTTTGGACAAAATTCTAGCAGTTAGCTGCAAAATCACAATTTAACATCATGTGGTCCAAGGATTATTCACTGTTCACACAAAGTTCACATCGGGTTGGTCCATTGAAACCCAATTTTTTCCTCCTTTCACCAGTTAGAATTCTCCCTTTACATACCAACCATGTAAACATACCTGCCTTAGGTAGAATGTCTTTACTCCAACACAAATCCTTTGAAGGGAACTGTGGTTCAGTCACATTTTCCAGCAGCTTGAAACCTATTTTAACTAAATATTCTCCTGAGAGTGAACCACACCATCTAATCTTATCTTGCTTTTCTGTTAATGTAATCTTCCTACTCTCGAGGAGTTCCATCAGTTTGTTTCTCTGTTCTTCAAGACAATCCATCCCATCTAAACTCTTCCAGCACCATTTCACTCCTTCCCTTGTTCTTTTTTCTACTAAGTAATCTTTTACTTTATCACCCCATCTCATTTTTAGATGGGTTTTTAATTCCAGCAGCTCTCGGTGCATCTCTAAAGCCTCATGTCCTTCCCAAGAATCCTCCCAAAAGAGGGCTGAATTACCATCTCTGATTTGCCAATTTATGCGATCGGTAATAATTGGGTGACATGCTAGCATGAAGTTCCAAATTTCTGAGCCTCGAGGGGGGTCTTTAATAGTCATGATCCTTGCACAATCCCATGAGTCTAAATATTTTTCTTGCAATATTCTTTCCCAATAGAGATTGTTGTGCCTATATAGATTCCAGATTAGTTTTGCCCCAAGAGCCTTATTCATGATTTGCCAATTTTGGATCCCTGCTCCGCCATGGTCCTTTGGTTTGCAAATTTTCTCCCATGCCACTAATGGGATTTTATCCTCCTCCTTGGCTCCACACCAGAAAAACCTATGCATTTTTGCACTTAAAATATTCACCACCTTTTTAGGCACCTCCACACACATCATTGAATATACTGGCATAGAAGAAATCACTGTTTGGAGCATCAGAATTCTACCTGCCGATGACAGCCATCTGGCCTTCCATCCATCCATTTTCTTTAAACATTTCTTTGTCAGATCTTTCCAAAAATCAGCCTTGTTTCTCCCTTTAAAGAGGGGGATACCGAGATATTTGCTTGGTAACAACCCAGCTTTCATTCTGAGAATGTTGCAAATCTTAACTTGTAAGTGTAAAGGGGTATTGAAGAAAAAGATCTCTAATTTTCTCCAATTAATCATCTGACCAGAAGCTATCTCGTACATGTTAAGGGTCTCCTTCATAATTTTTGCCTCTTGTTTCGTGGCTTCACCCCCTAAGAAGGTGTCATCCACAAACTGGATATGGGGGAGGGCTTCCACACCTTCTGCTATCTGGATGCCTTTCCAAGATCCATTAGCCCTTTTCCTTGTAATCAATCTTCCAAAATCCTCTACCATAATTATGAAGAGAAGGGGGAGAGGGGATCCCCTATCTTATGCCTTTATCCTGTGTAAAGAAGCCCTGTGGGCTGCCATTTACCAATACTGAGAACCTCAGAGTTTTAATGCAACATTTCACCCATTTAATCCAATCCTTTCCAAATCCAAATTTATCAAGAACACCGACTAAAAATTCCCTATCAAATTCATCATAATCTCTTTTGATATCAAGTTTCACCATCATACTTTGGTTTTTTTAAGATCTAATTGAATGGATAGCTTCATCTGCAACCATCACTCCTTCAAAAATGGATCTGCCTGGTGAGAAACCACTCTATTCCTCTGAAATCACTGAGTTAAGCACTAGCTTAAGTCTATTTGCTATAGTTTTAGCAATAATCTTGTAAATAGTATTGCATAAGGCAATGGGTCTAAAATATTCAAAATTTTCCTGTGGATCTCGTTTTGGTATCAGAGAAATGAAAGTGGTATTGAGGTCTTTCAACAAGAAACCACCTTCCCTAGACTCTTCCACAACCTCCCAAATTTCCTGACCAAAGATGTGCCACAACTTCTGAAAGAGCATTGCTGGAAAACCATCGGGTCCTGGTGCTTTATCCCCTCCCAAACCCATTAGTGCCTATTTCACCTCCTCAATAGAAACTGGGGCTAAAATTTTTCTGTTTTGTTCCTCTGAGACAATTTGAGGGATCATCTCAAGCATGTCATCATACCTTGTTATTTCTCTATTATTAACCAATTTCTTTTTTGAGAAGAAATCAACAACAACTTTATTTAAGAGCTCCTTGTCCCTTACTTCCTCTCCATTTTCTGTTTGAATGCTGAAAAGGTCATTGTAAGCTCTTCTTTGTTTAAGAGAGTTATGAAAAAAAATTGTATTTAGATCTCCCTCTTTTAACCAGGTTTCTCTTGATTTTTGTTTCCAAAAAATCTCTTCTTTTTTCAATAACTCGCTTAATTCTATTTGAAGCACCTTCTCTTTGGCAAAGTCAGCTTCCTCCATACCATTTTCAATTACTCTCAAACTCAGGGTTGTTAGTTTAGCTTCTACATTATGTTTCTCAACAAAGATGTTTTTGAAATGTGTTCTATTCCATATCTTTAACTGTTCCTTAAGAAATTGCAGTTTCTTGAAAAAAATAAAAGCCTTGTTACCTGGTCTCCTTGGTGCATTCACCCACCATTCTTCAATCAGATTACTAAACCCTTTTGAAGTAAACCACATTGCTTTGAACTTGAAGGGGCATCTATCTGGAGTGTCTTCATGTTGAATTCATAGACAGATTGGATAATGATCATAACTTTGGAAGGGTAGGATCTCAGCATCACAGAACCAGTTCGTATCTGCCCAATTTCCCCCTATGAGGAACCTATCCAACTTTTCAGCAATATTCAGGAAACCCGATCTTCTGTTTGTCCATGTAAAATCTCCTTTTTTGAAAGGTACATCCATCAGTCCATAGTCGCTTACAAAGGCGCTAAAGTCTCTTTGATTCTCATTACTCCATCCTTTTCCACCTTTTTTGTCCTCTGGAGTAAGGATAACATTGAAATCCCCTCATATCACTACTACTTCATTAGCCATATTCTCCAAAATTCCTTTCAAAGTTTCCCATAACAACTTTTTTTTACCCTTATTATTTGGCCCATAGATATTAAATAAGGAGATGTAGCAATGGAGATGCTTAATATGCACTTTTAGCCATTGCCAATGTAGATCTTGTTGGATTACTGCTACATCAACAGTGTTGTCATTCCAGAGCACTCCAATCCCTCCTTAAGCTCCTTGTGCTCCCATTAGAGCACACTTCCACCTTCTAAACTTCTGCTTAAAAAGATCACTGTCTTTTTTTTTTGTTTTGTTTCCTGTAACAAAACTAAATATAGTTTTGTTTGATCAAGGCAACGCTTTATCAAATGAATCTTGTCAGGGGCATTTCACCCCCTGACATTCCATGATAATGTTTTCATGGCTCCCAGGAAATGGCATTACCATAGCCATTTCCCGATCTCAATTTTGATTGGTTTGTAGCATTCCTAGCTATCTTTAACTTCTCCCTTGTAGATTTTGCCCCTCTTTTTCCCTTTAGACCTGTGTTTGGTTTTTTTTTTGTTGAAACTATTTTTCCTATAGATCTATTCTCCAAGACTCCACCGAATTCAAAGAGACCCATATTGTTCACGTCACTGTCCCCCAGTTGTTCTTCAAATTTTGATTCCCAGTCCTCTGAAGTTTCTGCAAGTTTCTTATTGGTGTGATTTCTAAGTCTTTATAATCTGCCTGCCCACTGATATTATTCCTCCCTGGATCAGGGGAAGCATGGATGAGAGAAATCTTCCTTCCTTCCTCTGTATTTAGATGGCAGATAGTTACATCCTGTAGTGGTGGGCATAACCTTTCTAAAGTGTCTTGAATACAAGACATGCATTCATTTCCATTCTCTTTCCTTAGTAGATCTATTGTCACCCCTGCCTCTTATAGACGGGGGAACAGAGTCTCAGGGGAAGGGGGTCTGTGTTCCTACACATATGTTTCTCTTAGTTGTGAGAGAGGTGTGCAAGTCACAACTTGTGTGGAGGGACACACCGTTTCCTCACCCTTGCTAACCTGCTATCTTGTTGGCCTCAGATCTTCTCCCTTTTTCCTCTGGTCATTTGGATCACCTTCATGGCTCTGTTGCTAATGTATTAAGGAGTAATAAGTTTCCATAACCTGTTGGGTAGATAAATTGTTTTCCTCTTTCTGATAATGGTCATTTGTTCCCATTATTGCTTTCTCTCGGGCTTGCTTATACTCCTTTCTTCCTGGAGGAGTATTGAACTGTCCTCTGTCCAGGTTGATCAACTGGTCGACTATCCTCTCTTTTGTCTCCCCTTTAGATACAAGGAGTTCAAGTTCCAGTTGATCTAAAAGCATATCTTCCTTTAAACCTTTCTCTTTCTTTTGCATCTTTGTCACAGGTTTAGTGGGTGAGACCAGGTTCTCTTCTCCCTCCCATACCTCTATCCTTTTGCTTCCAGTTCCCATGCTCCGTTCCTAGTAAAATGAAGTATGGAACTAGGTCATTTCTTTGAAGATTAATAAGGATTCTAGGATGTATTGAGGAATCCTCTTTGCTAATTACCTCTTTTGCAGAAACAAAGGTGCCAATCTTGTTCCCAATTTGCTCTAGAGTGATTTCATCCCAATATTCCATTGGGAGATTATGTAGGTTCACCCACACTAGATATTCCTTGAGCTTCTTAGTCATTGGGTCAAAGTTTTCCATCCATTCTTTCATATAGATACCTTTTCCATTGATTATGTAGGGGCCATTTTTTAGGATCCATTCCTTAACCTCTTTTAGAGGGAAAATACCCATATAAAAACCATTTGTGAGGGTTTTGAGTTTGACCTCCTTCCCCCAAACTTGACTGCACCATCCTCAGATTAGAGCCACAGAAGGCCATGGCCCTGGCCATTTAAAGAAAAAGGCTCTATCTTTAAAAGAACCTACTACATCTAGCCACAGAGGGTTTGAGATTTTCAGTGTAGATATTACCTCAAATTTAATGTTGTCATCTTCATTGCTGACATGTGTTGGAGGAATCGACACATGATCATTCTCAACAGATCATTTCGGTCGATAGAACTTGTGTGCTATCTTGGTAAATTCAAAGTTTTTGTCAATCCAAGTATAGCCTGGAGTTTGTGTCTGATTCCCGTTCCAGTTCTCCCTTCTCCTTCCATTACAAACCGGTCGGCTATTTGGGGTTGTTGTTAACTACCTTCTGTTCATCCATCCATAGGGAAATGATCATCCTAAAATGTGGGGTTGCGTGTGTTGAAAGGCCATAAAAAATATCCATGGTCACTGTAGTTTTTCCCCGGGTGTTCTTTGAATCCTGCCCTTGCTCGAGCTTGTCCTCCATCTCCATCCTTCCTTGTTGCAGGAGACCATTGCCTCCAGCGGAGTTCCCGCTTCTCCCTCATTTTTAAGAAGTAGTATTTGTTGTATTACTTAGATTTTGTGGTCTATTAGAAAGATAACATTTCTACACTGCAATGATTATATCATTAAATAGTTTCATAATAAGGTATTATTGAGGAATACCCTCCTTGGTCTAATAGAGCCATAAGTGTAATGAATTTAACCTTTTTGTTGAATCATGTTCATTGGCCACTGCTTTGAGATCCTTGACCATAAGAAATTGGAAAATCCTTATGGGATTTCAAGTAATCAATTATAAAAACCAACAAGTAAAACACCCTAAAATGATGACAAACACCAATGATTAGCATTTAAACTAACACAAACTACAGATAAAAAGTACAATTTGCTTAAGGTAAATGGTATGTCTGGTAATGATCTTCCAAATATGTGATAAAATAAATAAATAATACAACTTATTATAATAAAATGACATGGCCAATACAAGGCAAAACTCACCTACGTATTGATAACAATCCATAAGTATTTATGATAGTGTTTAGTGATTCACATAATTGACTATGTAGCCATGTATAGAGACCAAACTCGATCCTTACCCTTGTCAAATAGAATCATTTTTAAAATTAACAAATCCTCTTTCATTTAATTTTATCCTTTATTTGTAAGTATGGATATATTCTCTTAGGAATAATAATGAAAATTATCCAAGAAGTAAGTTGTATTTGTTGTATTTCTCAGAGTTCTTCGTCTATTTGAAAAATAACATGTCTGCAACATTATACTCATATTTTTAAATAGTTTTACCATATGGCATTGTTGTAGGAAAACCCTCCTTAGTCTAGCAAAACTACAAGTGTAAAGGATTTTAACCTTCTGTTGAATCCTATTAATTGGTCATTGCCTTGAGATACTTGAGCATACAAAATTGCTAAATCCTTATAGGATTTTTAGTATTCAATTAGAAGAACTAAAACAAGTATAATACCCCAAAATGATGAAAAAGGCCTATGATTTTCTCATTTAAACTAATACAAACTATAGGTAAAAAGTAAAAATTGCTCCAGGTAAATGATGTGATTGCTAGATATCTTCCAAACTGACAATAAAAGAAACAAATAATACAAGCTACTTAAATAAAATG
>MU224461.1:826831-846727 GCA_018584345.1 Thuja plicata | reverse complement strand
GAGAGAGAGAGAGAGAGAGAGAGAGAGAGAGAGAGAGAGAGAGAGAGAGATCACAAAATGATTCTATAGTTGTTAATGCCTTAAATTGTTGATTTGAAAATAATTCTCAATGAAGCCCATTACCAATCCTTGGATGAAATTTGCATTGAAAAATATGGGGGTTTTCATCCTCAAAGCTATCAAATTTACAAAGAGTTTCTTTCCTTAGAAAATGAAGAAGATGAACACATTAATTCTTAAAAAATAAATAACTCAAAAAATGTAGCCTCCTTTTTGAGAATTCTCCTTTTAGAACTCAATTTTGAGGAAATAAGATAATTTTTAATTTCCTTAAAGTTATAAAATTATAATTTAAGTGTTGTAACAAGAGCCTAACAACACTTAATTGCTTGAACACCTTTTTAAATAATTGAGTATAATTTGATAATTAGTTTTATCTTATGCTCAATATCTAACTTATGCTCGTGAAGGGGATATGACAAACATTAACCTATAATTGAATCACACTTAGAGAAACATGTTGGTGTGATCTTTGAGATATATGTGTCTTCTAAGTTAAGTAGATTCATCTAATGTTGTTGTAACTTGTCTCTTTCTTAGTTTTATAAGCACTCTTGTCTTTCAACATGCATATTATGAGGTCAAGGGGTCTATTCGTGGTGGCCACTAGAGCATGGTTAGCCAAATAATAATTATAGTATTTTGATTTCTCTTTAATTATCTTATTGTGTTAAGGAAATACTCTCCTCAATTTTACAAAGACTAAAGAAAATGAGGAATAACTCTATCCTATCACTTGGTTTGCAATTTTTTTTAATCTTTGTTGATGAAATTTGCCTTCCTACAAGTTTTGTCTTGTCCCATATTTATGAATAGTGAGTGTTTTCTCTAGGAGAACAAATTTGCAACTTTGGAAGCCAAGAGGACTTACGTAGGATTAAAAAATGCAAGGATATTGAATGGCTCTAGATGAGTTGTAAAACTAATTTACAAGAACATCACGTTATGGGACTGAAAGTTCATTGGGGTCATATTTGGGTTACTTGTCACACCAATGGTTTGTATGGTAGTGAGAAATGTGCTAGTGTAATTTGAAGTTTGGAATGAAGGAAAATAGAGAGGATTCAAAAGCATCTAATCACAAATAATATAAGAAGCAAGATATTAGGTAACTATGAAATTATCCTTGTAGAGATGTGAACTTTTACTTTAAAGACAACTACTATGATCACATTATTATGTTACACTAAATGATAGAAACACATAAAGATCAATAAGTATCCTAGGGATACAAGCGATGAAGGGTTGTATAGATAAGAACACACAACTGAAACAAAATCATAAATGGATGAGTAGATGGAAGATTAACTTAAGTGAATACCTAAACCTTAACAAAGACACAAAAAATTATGTGAATGAAAAGTTTACGAGAATGATGTAAATAAAGAAAACGTGTAGGAAACAATAACACTATATTATAGAGTTCAACTTGAATTATGAACATTGCGAAAAAAATCATATAAGGGTTAAAATCAAATAGAGTAGAAAGATCCCGATTAAACAATTAAAGACTAGCTCCCATAAGCTCAAATAAGAGAGATGTAGATAGATGATACCTAAGAAAGAGTTGTAAGAGTTGATTTATATTTTTTTGAATAGTATAAATTGAGTGACATTTCATTGTTGAATGCTTGAGTTACACAAACATTCAAACCAAATATTAAGAAACACTAAAAATTGATTTTATATTAAAATAATTTGAAACAAGGCCGCAGAGCACTATAGTTCCTGCTAGAATGTTGGCAAGATTGTTTTAACTCTGTAAAAGGATTATATTAATAGTTGTGTTGTAATGTGAAAGCAAATTTACATTTCTAGTTAAGGTTCAATAGATTTCAGTTTACAGTGTTGTGTTGTACAGTTCTGTCAGAAGGCTTTACTCTTCATTGTATTGCCAATGGATTACAATTTATGATGTGTACCATACATAATGGAATGTAGAAGATTGGTACCATTAAGCAACCAATGAACCTATAAATTCATTTCAAACAATGTCAATTCAAAAGAATACAATTGGAATCATTTTTTACCATTCATATGTTATGTTTTCAATTATGGTAAAAAAAAAATTTGAATGGAACTGTAACCCTTTACAACTACAGAAAAAGATAGGAAAAATAAGAACATCCCAAAAAGATACAGCTGGGGGACAAAGAGAAAGTGATTACAAAACCCCCCAGCACAGACTACCAGCAAAACACAGCCAAAAGGCCAAAAAATAGTGACAAGATAAGGAAACCACCAGAATAATTCAAATTTTTCATGAATTCCTCAATTTCATCCTTCAGCAACTCAAATTGCTGAATAGACTCCTCGAGATTCACAATCTCTTTGGTATTGTCCATCTTATCTTTCTGTTGCTAGCCATAGTCCTAGAACCTGGACCAGCAGAGTTGGCCCCTTTATCTCCATCATCCTCAATTTTGATAATAGGGCTGGAATTGCTTTCCAACATCGCCAGGAGTGCATGCCGGTTCTCAGTGGTAACTTTTATACCTTCGAAGTTCTATTTCATGATTCTATTAAGAGTTTCCTCAATACCCTAAATGCGGATGGAAGTAGTTTGCAAGCAGAAATTAACCATAACATTGATTCTGAGCTCCAATTTCTCCATCAACACCTTTTCATTCCCAACAAAATTACCACCAGTGCCCTCCATAAAAGGGTACGTGTTCTTGGTCATCATCAGGGTGATTTTATGCACTCTTTCCTCCAGCTCAGAGTACTTGAGGTTAATATCTGTGATCTCTTCATAGATCCAAGTGTTCATCTGCATATCCATATCAACACAATCCTTGGCCGCCTAGATAAATCCTTTCCCCACATTTTTCTCCTCAGTCTCCTCCTGGTATTTCACAGACTCTTTCTCTTCATCGATCTTGTCTTTCTTAACCTCAATTTTTTCTTCTTCATTCCCAGAATTTGTCAGTGTTAGAGTGTCTTCAATTCTCGCTGAGTCCTCTTAATCCACAAGAATAGGGGAAGTGGGAACATCCTTCTCCATGTTTCCAGACACAAGATGGCCCAGAGTTGTAATCATCAGGTTCTCAACAACATTAGGCATAAGGACCTCCCTAGCCACATTAGGGACTAGAATAATAGACTCTTTACTTTCCTCATTACCCTCCTTACTAATGTCCTCCTCTAAAGAATTATTGTAATCAGGGTCTTCCATATCCATATCACCAGGATTACCACTAGTGGCTTCATCACTTTCCATTTTCGAGGACTCCTCCATAGCTTCCTCATTAGAATCTCACTCCATATTTTCCTAGTGAGACAAATCACTTTTATCCTTATCCCTCTCCAACACTTCATCTTCATCCTCGGTATCCATTCACATATTATGTTAACCTGGAAGCTAAGAAAAATTAAATAAAATTAGTGTAATGCATCTGAACCATACAATGAACATAAAATGTACACCGCCATCCTTGTTCAAGGATATTAGCGACCAAAAAAAATGCTTCAAAGGAAAAACAATGACGCTGGAAGGAGTTGACATGATTTTTATTTATCTCAGGAAAAACAATAAAACATATATTTATTTATTGTTGTAGCAATAAAATCCATACCAAAATACAAATATACAAAATCAATGAATAGAAGAGGAAGATACAAGTACCTTATATTATCGTCCACATTTGTATGAGAAAGAACACCAAACCCATAATATATGGACAAATACAAGACAACGAAATCAAACGTGTAAGATAGCAACAATGATAGAACACGCACTAGAAAAAAAGAAATATGCTGAGGAAAGATAATTTGGTTTCAGTTCATAAATCATTAGTTGAATAATATTCTATTAAGCCCTTCAGAAAAAAACACCCCCAAAATTGTAAGCCATTAAAAGTAATGGTATGCTTACAAAAGCAAATAGCGTACTGTATATGTTGGTGAGTAGACATAAAGCATGAGACATTTACAAGACTAAGAGCCTGAGTGCAATCAAGTAGTATACCTACAAAAGAACATATCCTATTCTAACAAGATAGTAGTGTGTAATTCTTGATGATTGTGTTCTATTTAATAATCATTCAATATTTTTGATGATTAAATGAAAATTGTGTTCTAAGAAAAAGATTCCAATTAATCTCAAAACATTTTTTTACTTCATAAAACCTCTCCTCCTCGAAAATAAATCAAAAATCCCATAAAGAAACTACTAAATTAAATCAATAAGAATGAGATAATTTTGAGAAAGTACCTTGAATTGAAAAACTCTATCTTTTCCCCATTAATGGGATTACAAGGGTTCATCCTATTTTGTGTAAGGAGAGGTGTGCCTGGCAACCACCAGAGGAAGGTTGGATCAAAATAAATTTTGACGGGGCTGCAAGAGGAAACCCCAGCATATTCGGGTGTGGTGGAGTTGCAAGAGATCACGAAGGCAATATCGTTGCCCTCATAGTAAAGAGGTTACGAGATGGGACCAATAACGAGGCAGAATGTGAAGCTGCAAAAGAGGCCATTTTGCTGGGTGTCAATATGGGTTTGAGGAAGGTGGATTTGGAAGGAGATTAAGAAATCATCATCAATGGGATAAAAAAGGTTAAACTAGTCTCATGACATCTCGACAAGCACATTAACCAGATTAGGTGCCTTTTACCAAAGTTTGAAGACTTTAAGATTTCGCATGTCTATAGGGAGGCAAATGTGGTGGCCGATATGTTGGCTAACATGGGAGCCAATAACCCCCATGGAAGTAAGAATGTTATTTTTGAAGATTTTGGTCTTCTCAATTTGGACTAGACCGATGCATTTTCATTAATGCTACCCCACGCAACTCTCCTTGGAGTGACTCTCAATTATGAGCCCTCTCAAGATTTGTCATGGGAGTACTAAAAACCACTTGTAATAATGTTTCACGTAGGAAGAGATGGGTTTGCGTGTGTCCATAACTTTTGTGGGTCTCCAATTACCCATGCATTTATATTGAATAAACCCCTCATTTCCTCCCATAATTGTATACACGAGTCTTTTGCAGAGGCACACTACCAACCATGGAAGCAAATTTCACACTGGAATCATGCAATCAAACCCAGGCCTATGAAGGGAAGGTAACGGTCAGGTGCCTGAAGAATATCTTCTTCTTTGAGGATCAAGCTTTTCTGAGCGTGGTTATGGATTTCTTGGGGCCGAAATTCATGGATACATACTGGCGTAGGAGATCAAATTTGGACATCGCCTCACTGTTTGTAGTGATGGCTTTGATGGTGGGGGATTTGAAAGAAGAAGTTTGAAGCTTCGTTGAAGAATGCATTGACAAGCAATGGCTTGTGGGGTTGGAGGAAATCATTGAATAGGTTGTACTTGGGATAGGGTTGAACATGGGTCAGTACCCATGGAGGCAGAGATACTCTGATACAGCCGTTGGTGGTGTGGTCATCTGCGAACCCACGTGAAGTACACCTGCCAAAAGAAGCTAGGGCTTGGCAGACTTTGACAAACCTACTGCAAGCAAACACAGGGGAGGAGGAGAATGCAAACATAGGCAAAGTGAAGACTACTCCCAGGAAAAGCGTGCGCCCACATGGCGAGCCCCTGAGATACCAAGTTATTAGGGAAGGGCGGGAGGTGACTGGTGTAGCGACAAGAGCAGGCCTAGGGGTTGATGTGTTGCTTCTCGATAGGGGGACGCCAAGTAGGGCTGGCAGGCCACGCTTTTCAGGGGCCGAGGATAATTCAATCCCCAACTTCACCAAGGAAGAGGCTGCCTCCTGGTTCAAGGAATGAGGTGGTCGATGGATTTGCAGTAAGGAGGGGTGAACCCAGAAGTTTTTTGTCTTTACATTTCTGTTGTAGGGGTCAGATCTGCTATAGGTGTTGATGCCTTTTGAAATGTATATGCATCGGCTTTAGTTTACTAGGCTTGTAAATGAGGGCCTCTTATGCTCTCTTACTTTCTCTAATATTGTAAGCTCTTTTATTATTAATACAAAAAACATGTTACCTATCAAAAAAAAGAAAAACTCTATCTTTCGGTTTGCCATGTCAATCCAAAGAATGATTTGTGCATGTAGTTTGAAGAGTAGAACTAAAACTTGTAGGCAAGGTGACAATAAAATGAGTTTAGCTGAAACACGATATCCATTACACATTTTACTTGGAAACAAGAAGAATAGGTTGTAGTAATGCCCATAAATCCATTAACAAGCACAAATTTGACGTGTTAATCATTAAATTAGAAACTCAGAGTGTAGTCACACTCTGAAAAAGGCCAGCGACTGAACACTTGTTTGTAAGCCTGCAAGAAAAAAATGGCAGAGATAAAAAGATTAAGAAAAAAAATTAGTCCACTATTATTTACAAGAACATTTGTGTGATTTAGAGTGAGGAGAGATCATTTTTTTAGAGTTTCTCAGCTGTATTTGAAAAATGGCAAGTGTCATGAAGGTCCATGTACTCTAAAAACTTTAATTTGGTTTTCACAGTACACACTTCATCCCTTGACCCTGGCATGTATAATAAGAGGGTACGCACTAGGAATTCTGCACCTACACCCCACCAAGGGCTTTGTCTCTAGACCCTAACGAAGGTCCCTACCCCTCAATCCCACTAAGGGTTGCTGCCCCCAAATCTCTGACTTCATATTAAAAAGAAGATAAAAATGTTTGGGGTCCATATTTTCCACAAATGAAATTTATAAAATATTAATACAGATACATAATTTAAAAACATATGACACTATGATGTGAATCTAACTCAATTTGTGATCTATAAGTGAAGGAAAAACAACTTATGACCTCTGTAAATTTAGTTTTACAAATCTTCATTAAGATTATTTTACAAGTTAGTGTTTTAAAATGTTAAGATATCTCGACAAGTTTTTTCTACGTCCTCAATATGAGTCAAATTTTAGGCCTGCCAAGTTTATGAACTATAGTTCTTATCACAACAATATCACAAATAAATGAGTCAAACAATCATTTAAATTTTATCTATTGTAATCCAAATTACAAACAATATTGAAGACAACACACAAGTGATGAGTATTTATTGATACCTCACTTCTCTTACCAGTCTACTAAAAAGAAATAAAAATGCTTAATCTAAAAACCAAAAACACACAAAGGAATTGACAAGATGAATAGGCTAATTGTTCCTCAAGCATTTACATGGTAGAAATAGAGCATAGTATAGCTTGCACAATTAGATATAAAATCATGTTAACATTAATGTAAATGACCATTTAACCAATGGACTTGAACAATGATTCCAAAACAAAATATTTATTGCTATTACAAATTTAAAAAAATTATACATAAGGTCCTGAATCATCTTAGAAATATAAGCATTCTTAAATTACTTGACTTTTAAAAGTGATAATAACCCTCTTAGCTATAGAAGGCAAATTATAAGCAAGTTCATGCTCTTTGAGATGAGAGTTGGGATCAGGATGTGGAAGAGTTGTTCTTAAGAAAAGAAAAATTATGATAGAAATCACGGGCACGATAATATAAATACAAATATAGTGGAAAATGAAAGACAACTCTTTCATATTTAAGAAATCTAGAAATTTCTAGCAATATGATCACTCTACTTACCCTAAAGATGATATGCATCATCAAAATAACAATTCTTGGCAAGTGAGTATTACAAAAGATGGGTAGGCCATTACATAAGATGGACATAATGATATCATCCTTCAAGAATCAAAGTTGCTAAAAATCCCTCCAATTCTGTTTCAAGAACCTACAAACTGCATCCACAGGAATGCTCAAGCATGTGTACAAAGTCACCATGTATCTAGGGAGTCAACTAAAATATGTAATGAGGGGGAGCCCTTTACAATTGATAATTTGTAGTCATGTGATTATAGTTAAAGTCAAAAACAAATATAACAACCAATGCATACAATTATGTTTATTCTGTAAAGAAAATAGATAATCAAAATAGGTTTACATATTGAAAATCAAAATATCAAAATCTTTGCTGAATTTTGAGGACAGTGAAACTAAAGTTTGCAAGCCATACATATTATATATCACATAGAGATGGATGTCTAATAAGCATGCCAAACAGAATACTATATCAAAATAAGAAGGTATAAAATATCAAATATCATACAATTGTTGCTACTCACTCAAGTGTCTTTAAAGTTCATCCATGCAAAATAAAAAGGACGTTTAGTTTAATCAAAATCTAAGGCTAGTTAATTGTACACATGCAAAATTGTTTCCAAAATTCCATAAATGAAAAAGGTCATCTAATTTAATATACAAGAGGAAAGCCAACTTCCACAACCTGTGATAGCATGTACCTCGCCTATGGAAAAATGGAACCTCAAAGTAAGGTGTTAACATTCTTCAAAACATACAATTGCAGGGCTAAATTCTTTGTTAGCATCCTCCTGACTTTCACTCAAATGGAAGGCATAGAGTAAGTTATAGACATCCATCAAAGCATCATTTAAAACTAATTTTTATCAAATGTTGAAGTTGTTCCAATAGACGTGTGCAAATGTGAAAGCGTAGAGAAGGCATGTGAACTGTTTGGCATAATGCTTTCGTAGATATGCATGCAAAACATGGAATCGAACATTTCACACATAAATTGTTTGATCAAATGCCTTAATGAAATTCAGTTTCATTTGGAACTGCAAATAAATGTGTTGGGCATATGCAAAGTGTAGGATCATAGACATTGCATGTAAAATGTTTGACAAAATGTCTGGTAAATGCACATGCAAATGGTGAGACCATGGACATGGCATGTGATATTTTTTGCCAGGCTTCCTCGAGAAATATATCATCTCATCAAATGCCACATAGAGATTTCATTTGAAGAAATGCGATGACTGCAGAATGTGCATCAGTATGCAATTACGCAACAATTTTTTTACATTTGATATGTGGTTGGAAATGTAGTTGAAGAATTTAACTTTAAATTTGGTTGGAAACCATGTTCTAGTTCTGAAGTCCCATGGACATGTCACATAGTTTCTGATTGTGTTGAAGAGATGCCAAAGCCTTATGAGCATAAAAGCTAATCCAGGATACACATGCCTTGAGAAATAATCCATGCCAGGAACCCTAAGAATGTGATACTGTACAGTGTCTGTAACTAAACACCCACAAATTTATTCATTTTTGGGCATTAATTACTTGTGGGTATGCAATCGTAGTGTGAACTTATGAATACAGGAATTTTAAAACACCAAGACAATAAAAGAATAGAGAAATGGAGTATCAACCATAAAAATGTTTGAAAGGCGAGAAAAAGAGTGCTTGAAGGAAAACTGGTGAGCATTTGAAAAGTCTTTACCAGAGTCCTTCCAGGGATTTGAACTGTGCACCAACACCGCTACAATTGAAGATGAGAGAAAGTAAAGAGAATAGACATATAAATTGAGTGGGTGGAATAAAAATTTCTTCACACGTGCCATGCAAAAAAGCATAACCAAAATGCTCCAAACATGAATACAGAACATACTTTTATTGGTGGATGGATTTGTATCTGTTTCCTCTGTTCTGTAGAGTTTCCTTATGAGCCGCAAATAATGTGGATGACATTAGTGTTGTTGCTCTTGCATTGAAAGATAAGAAATCCGAGGAACCTAAAAATGAGGAAGATACCAAAAATTCTAAAACCTTGAAAAGTATGAAAATAGGGAAAACCCAAAATGTAAATTAATGTTCCCTTCCCGCAACTTTTAAATTGAGCAAAATTCAATCCAAAAACTCCCAGTAAATCTGAAAGAATCAAACCAAAGAAAACAAAATAATGGGTAAGAAGAAAGCTACAAACGGGAGAGAAAAATCGCAAATAGTTGCAACTGGATTGTATAAATTATTGTAAACAAGCTCCAAAATGCGGCTTTATGCAACAAAATAAAGAAGATCATAACCCGACAACCTCAAAAGAGACAAAGAACCTCACCTGCAAATTAATTTCTTTTAACCAGAAATAGTTTC
This sequence comes from Thuja plicata, assembly GCA_018584345.1. NCBI lineage: Eukaryota > Viridiplantae > Streptophyta > Pinopsida > Cupressales > Cupressaceae > Thuja > Thuja plicata. Next base: position 836,744 of record MU224461.1, on the reverse strand, counting down.
AAAATAGTGGTATTTATGCCTCTTCTTAGCTTTGAATTGGTATTGCAATAATAAAAGCCCACACAATGAAATTTATGACGCTGAATATAGGGCTTCAAAACCACTTCACCCAAGCCGATAATCGATTTTGGCGAAAATAAGGCAACCATATGACTAAAAACTGGGAGCACGATAAGAATAATAGAAGAGGCAATGTAATTTTAAAACCCAAATTATTTTCATCACTTTCTCCTCATAATGACACATATAAAAAAATTCTTTGGACCAATGATATTAAAAAAAAGAAATTCTAAATTTAAAAAGTTAAATATATGTTTACTTTATAAATATTATAAAATACAAATGTTACACAAACAATATTAAATTTTGATTAGCTCACTTACAAAATTTAACCACTAGTTATCACCATATGACTTCAAATCTTTGGACCAATGATATTAAAGAAAAATAATTTTTTAAATTTTAAAAGTTAAATATCTAACATATTTACTTTATAAAATATTAAAATATAAATATTACACAAACAATATTGAATTTTGATTGAGTGAATTTGCAAAATTTAATCACTAGTTAAAATCTAGTCCATGCTTCTAGTTCTACACATGAACTGAAAATAGATAAATCAAGTAGACTATTTAATGTGGAACGAATTAATGGTCCCAAATGCTATTTAATCTCATGAAGATAATTAAAATTAAAATAATTTCATTTCATGTGCAATACGAGAAATTTCAAGGGACCCATCTCAGCATAAATGAAGAATTCCTTAAATTCACGGCATGTTGACGGTATAAATTCTTTTGAACAATTAGGTTATCTCATTTCATACCAGCATTCTGGGCAAGCCCTAAAACCTCAAACCTGATACTAACAATTCTCTCCCATGTCGTATTAAGACATTACACACATTTTCTAGACATCAGAATTTTTAAAAAGAAGATATTTTCTCATTTGCCACATTTTCCTTTCCGATCTGAAGTATGAGCATTTTAAGATTTAAAATTAAACGCACGTAAAATCTTCATTTTGATAAAGGTAAGTTGAAAATAATCCTCGGCAGTATTTCACAGGATTTAATCTTCAATATGAAGGCCAGCTGAACATTTTTCTATTTCAACAGCATTTGAATATTTTTGTTGGTGCAAAACATCTGAAATCAGTAGGCAATCTGAGTAATGAGTCCATTGTTCTAGGCAGATTGATGCGCTTATCTTTGAGGGAGGGAAGAGTAGTCGAGCAGCATGGAGGTTTTGCAGGCTGCAAGCCAGGAGGTTTATACTTCTTCAACTAAGCAGAGAGTAGCGGTTTTCCGGGACAGTATTATTCCTCTTCTGGATAAGCTAGGTATTTCTTCTTTCGCAATATATGATGTTTTAATTAAATAGCCAAAGTTTTGTAGATCATCAAGACAAATAATTAAGCGTCAAGTGTAAAAGCTTGTCCTCTGAACAGGTGTATGTCTCAAAAATCTTGGCGTATGGTTTGGATGAGAATTGAATTGCATCACTTGCTTGCTTACTACCAAGTTTCTGCATTTAATTGAAAATTGAGTTTAGGCACATGTTTGAGTTTGTGCACTTGGTTATATTCATAGGTTGCTTTCAGCGGTTTGTGAAAAATCGTGATATGATGATGCTGTTTATGTGAACTAATTGATTCTTTCCTCAGTCAAAACGCCAGCCATATCTGCCTGTATTGGCACGCTCAATCTTTCTGTTAGTATCACATTCCTCTTAAGCCGAGAAGCCAGCAACATCCACCTGACTGCATTACATAAATGGGGGACAGCGGTTGGTTTTTGAACCTGGGCTAAAACTGTCATAATTCGACCATGTGAGCATTGGATCATAGCCTGAAAGCCTAGGCCATCCAATTACGATATACAGATAAATGTGGTAAATTTGTAAATGAGAAAGTAAGACATTCAGTTGAGCCAATTTTTTTTATTGCCATAAGGCTGTTCTTTGTCTGTGAGCGATCTGTCCTTCCTTTATACTTTACAACTGTGTAAGCGGAAACAGGATGTCCATGGCCATTCCTATGTTTTAAGAGCCTGCAACATGAAACACATTGCAAATGGTCAACTTACAATTCTACATGTTCTTGCACTCTCTAACATCCTGACCATGGATCATAGAGTGTGATTCAAAATATTGATGCAAAAAAATACACACAATCAAATCCAAAAGCAGCTATATGATACATATCTTTTCTATTTTCATGTTTATGTAACTTCAAATTTCCAATGTCAATCAATATATCTTAATCTTAATATATGTGTAGGATAAATCTTTCTTAACCAATGGTGGTAAATTGTATATATAATTTTTTGTTGGCAATTTAGTGAGGGTTCTAGCGGGGCCCTCACCCCAAAATTGCTGCTGTCAGGAAAAATGGTCAAAATAACCATCAAACAAAATCAAAGGATAACAAACATTAAGTCCACAAATCAAAGATTCAAAAGAACTGTAATCAACATTTTAGAGAACGCCTTTTGTACCGCAGTTCAACAAACACATTCTTTTGTAATGTTATTTCATTGTATCGGTTGACGGAAGACTTGGTACACGTTTGGGAAGTTTCGGTCAATCTGATTTTTCTGATTTGTTTGGTTGCTGATTGGAGATGTCTTGTGTTGTTTACAATGAGTTTTGATTTTTAGTTTCAATGCCAATGGTAGTTTGAACTTTGCCAGGTATGGTATGTAAATAAATATGATTTTTGAACGTGAAATGTAAAAATATAAATGACTGATTAGAAATATCAGAATTCTGATTTATTACGACAGCAATGCATCTATTCAAAATGAGATAAGTAAATCACCACAACAGGAATATGCATACTAGGAAGTCCAACGCTCTATCCAAGAATTGATTTTTTATTGCTAAAACACAATAAGATTGGCTTCCAACGAACTAGGTGGTGCCAATAAGTTTTATTTGCATCACTGATAATCACTAAAAACAAATTTGGAGAAATCTCTAACTCCTACACCGGGCCTGCAGGCAAGATCACCCTGCGAGCTGACAACTCTCAAAGTGTATCAATTTGATCCATCATAAATCCCTGCTGTCTGAATGAAGCTCACAACTGATCTCCAGATATTATTGATCTGGAAATGGCTGCACTAATTCCAAGGCCTGATTTAGGTTGTACGGCTGTAGGAGAATGAATGTGGCCCTAGAAATGGTACGATAGCTGTGGAAGGATGTATGGCTAGTGAATGTGCTTCCAGCCTTCTCAAATCTGCCCAAAAACATCCTCCAACTGCTGCAAGTTGAATTAATTACCTGATAATTGATGTCAATTTGCCCAAAGGTGAATCCTGGGCGAGTTCACTACTCACAGAAAGCTGGGGTTTCTTCCAACCTTCAGATCTTCAGGGAGTTTTCATCCCCAAAAGCTCAATCTGCTGCTCAAACCCTTCTCAGAGCTCAAACTTCAAATCTCAGATGTAAAAATGAATTCTTGGATGCTCAAATGACTGCCTCCAATGTTCTTTTATTGTCACAAACCTTAATTTGATTTTAGGGTTGCACTTTCTTAGTTTAATAAAGTTTATTTAACCAAATTTTAATAATAATATCTCCTCAAGATGGCCGATGGAAATTGGGCTTATAATGCATTTAATAATTCATTTTTTATTCATGTGTTAATACCCCTCAATGGCCCTCTTTTAAAACAACCTTATCTCACTTGGGCATGGGGTCCTTTTATTACTTTATTAAGTTATTATAAACTGACATTATTAATCATTTTTTTTATTTTTTAAATATTAAATCAAATACTATAATACTTATTTTTTATTCAAATCCTATCACCTGGCTATCCAAAACTTAAAACTGATGATGCACGTGCCATCTTGGTGATGTCTAAATATAGCAGGTGAATTGATAGTCATTTAAAAATTAGGGATCCTCCCTAAAAAATAGGAACCGCTATCAAAGCTTCTAGAATGATCCCCAAGGTCTCCTAATGCATTCCGGTCAACTCCTAGTGAATTCATAAAAAAATAGGATTCACTTCTAAAAAATAGGAGATTGTTTCGAAATTGTCCAAAACAGTTTATGAAGCTCCCTACTAAGCTCCACAACCCCTGGTTGGGTCCCCTAACCACTCCGCTGACATACGGGAACCCCTATTTATAGGCCGACCTCTATTGTAGTCCGAACTGCCTAAAGAAGGGACACTACAGTCTTCCCTTCCGCACCTGCTTGCTGAAACCAAATGCCTGGATCCTATATGAACCTCAGGAACTCTGTTCCACCGATCCGCTGTGCTACTTGTATACAACAACATTATGTCAGAAGTTGTGAATCAACTCATCAAGATCCATAAGAAACAATGCATCAACCTTTACAAAACTCGGATCCCAAACCAATCCATCAACCCTACTGTATGAGATGAAGAAGAAATATCTCCTCAAGTCACCATAAAGTAGCCATCCATGTATGTAGAACATCAAGACAATTGGAAAATGAACTCCCACATGCCAAGAAACCAACACAAATGGCCACCAAACCTTGCTGTCATAACTCGGACCAACAACATACGTGATGTCATCTAACCAAAGCAAATCAATATTATCCATCTTATACCTTATGTCCCTCCAATACTTTTCATGCCACACACTCCCAAGTGACTCAAAAGCTGATGTATACCATGCTAAATCTGAAAGTGCAATGGAAACCCAAGTAGACATCCACTAGTCCGTGAAGTATCAAATAAATGAAGTCACCTACCATCAAATATATTGCTGCCATATCATAAGATATTGGTGATATAACCAAAGATGAGCTATGGATGTCATCAACACCCATCAAAGACAACTCTTGAGTAGCTGATCCACTATGAATGTCATCAAAGTAATATTTATCATAATCGTGAAAATGATCAACAACTGAATTTTCTAAACCACACCTCCTTTCTTCTTCACATAACTTAACTTGCTCTTCTTGTGGGCTTACCTCAATAAGCTCTATCCTTGTATGCTCATCATCTACACATTCTTCCCTTGGAAGAAATAAGGATCTGATGTATGACTTTCTTTGTCTTCTTGCATTATCAAGCTGATTGCATCTTTCCTTGACCTTTTGCAAGTGCTGTTTTGCTTGGGCAGCAAGCAATTTGGACTTCTTAGTTTTTAGTGACCACCCATCACACAACCCTTGTGTCTTTTTAACATTTTCCATAGTGTGGTGAACAAAATCAGGCTCTTTGTGGTTTGAATCGACAATATATATTTCATGTGTAACACTCTCAACTTGAGTACCATCATAGGAAGACTCAACAACATCATTACCTTCATGTGAAATGGATGCTACCTCATGATTAAAACTATTGTTGCAAAAATCAGAATAGGCGTCGTACCTTGGTGTCATGTTTTCAACATCTCTAATGAGCCGTTGCATGATTGTAATCTCTTCCACTTTGTGATCAACATGATGACTCAATGGTGTGCTATGAACCTCCACTTGATCCAAAGTTATTTCTTCTTTAGGACTCCCACATGATGATTGACTATCACATTCATTGTGATCACATGTAGGCTGCAAACTATAGACAAGTGATTCTTCATCCTTTCCATGTTCTTGCACAATAAACTCATCACTTTTTCTAATGACTTCTTTAGTATCTTTTGATATTTCTTTCCTTTTTCGCTGTTGATATGGACTTGAAAACATCAAGTCATCTTCATCCTCATTTGGTATACCCAAGAACTGTGTGAAAGAGAGCGTGTCTTGTATCTTTTGAGGAAGGGAGCGATTCTTATCATAGCTAGCCATAATTGCTTTATTTGTTGGCAAGGCATGAGCTCTTAGCTGTTCTTGTAGATGGAGATGAACCACTAGTGTGCCTAATTTTCCTTGAAAGGGAATCTTTAATATGCCGCAATTTACGAATGATCCTGTGTTCTGTTTGTTCAAATTCTTTCTATGCTTTTTTATTGCTAAATAACCCTGCCATGATGACCTATCTCACTGTCAAAACTGGAAACCAATCTACTGAAGTATACACAACTTGAATTCACCCAACAGGCTGGCAAAATCCAAGCTCTGATACCACCGAAAGATCCCCAACCATATCTGATCTGATTTTTCTGATTTGTTTGGTTGCTGATTGGAGATGTTTTGTGTTGCTTACCATTAGTTTTGATTTTTAGTTTCAATGCCTATGGTAGTTTGAACTTTGCCAGGTATGCTATGCAAATAAATATGATTTTTGAAATTGAAATGCAAAAATATAAATGACTGATAAGAAATGTTAGAATTCTGATTTATTATGACAGTAATGCATCTATTCAAAATGAGATAACTAAATCACCACAACAGGAATATGCATACCAAGAAGTCCTATGCTCACTCCAAGAATAGGGTTTTTATTGCTAAAACACAATAAGATTGGCTTCCAACAAACTAGGTGGCGCCAATAAGTTTTATTTGCATCACTGATAATTACTAAATGCAAATATGGAAAAATCTCTAACTCCTACTCATGGCCTGCAAGCAAGATCAACCTGCAAGCTGACAACTCTCAAAGTGTATCAGTCTGATCCATCATAAATCCCTGTTGTCCAATTTAATTAAACCACATATATATTAAATTACTTGTATTTTATAATAATACTCTTATTATTATAAAATCGCACAAGTAGAGAAAGGGCATAATTGATAATATTTAATTATTAATTCGTTTGTCCAATTTGATCTTAGTCGAAAGGCTATAATTATTAACACTCCCTCTTAGTCTTGAGGGTAAGATCAGACTATAGATCCCATCTATATTAGGGCACGCCCTTAACTATCAACCTTGATAGTGAAACAAAAACATAACCATCTCGGATACCTTATCCTGAGATGTCATAGATCTCATATCTATGAAGGTAGATCCTATCTTCCTCAAATCCATATGTATATTATAATTTGGTTCCATGATGTTATCCTTCCTATTTGTGGATTGATTAGGTCCACAAGAATATCAAGTCCTTGATATTCATGATAACATCATTTTACCAAATTCTCAAATATATAGTAACATCAAGTCCATGATGTTAACTAATCAAGAGTCACCTTGACTCAATAGATATCAAATCCATGATATCAAGAGCATTGGCCTATCGATTATCAAGTCCACGATATTCACTAAATGCTCAGAGCAATAGCCTCCAAACATCAAGTCCATGATGTCCACCATATACTCAAGTGTGGATCCCTGATCCAAGAGATATCAAGTCCATGATATCATCGAGCATTGGTCTAAAGAATATCAAGTCCATGATATTCATCAAGTGCTCGGAGTAATGGTCTCCCGACATCAAGTCCATGATGTCACCAATACTCAAATGTTGATCCCTGATCCACGAGTCCTCAGGACTCAAAGAATATTAACACTATGATATACAACAAAACATATAAATGTGAATTGCCACAATCCACATACAAGTCAAAAGCTAAGTAAGCATAAATGAACTCATATAACTTTGCCACAAAGAAATATGAATTCTAAAACATAAAAAAATATTAGTACAACAAACTCATATTTTCACCATGCCAAGTTTATTCTTGAAATGTTGAAGTTTGCCCCTTGCTAAAGGTTTGGTGAGAATATCTGCAGTTTGTTCATCAATACATACATATTCCAATTGAATGGCATTTCTTTCTACCATGTCCCTGACACAGTGATAAGGAATCTCAATATGTTTGGACTTATTATGAAACACAGGGTTGATAGCAAGTTTAATGCAACTCTTATTGTCACAATAAATAACAGTAGGTTCCATAGGTTGTCCAAATAATCCCACTCGGAGTTTCCTTAACCAAACTGCTTCTCTAGCCCCGAGAGAAGCTGCAATATACTCTGCTTCTGTTGAACTTTGAGCAACAGAGTTTTGTTTCTTGGTAAACCAAGAAATCATAGCTGATCCCAAGCTAAAACAACATCCAGATGTACTCTTCTGGTCTGTAATGCATCCTGCCCAATCTGAATCTGTAAAACCATGAAGATCCAGTTTTACATTCTTGTATAATAGACGATACACAATGGTCCCACGAAGATATCTCAAAATATGCTCAACTGCACTCATATCCAATTGTTTAGGCTCTACCATAAACTGACTTAGAGCATTTACAACATAATAGATATCAGGTCTAGTGTTAACTAGATACATAAGAGATCCAATGATCTGTCTGTATAAACTAGCATCTGCAGCCTCAGAACTAGCCATGGCTTCTCTTAACTTGAGAAGGTTGGTTTCAATAGGTGTGGACATTGGTTTACAATCCATCATACCGAATCTCTTTAGAATATCAATAGTATATTTCCCTTGATTCACAATAATTCCATGAGATTGTTGCCACACTTCTAAACTAAGAAAATAATGAAGAAGGCCCAGATCCTTCATTTCAAATTCCTTTGCAAGGTCTTGCTTGCAATCTGCTATAAGGTATTCTTCTCTTGTGATTAGAAGATCATCTACATATAGCACTAATATCAGTAAGTCTCCATCTGATACTTTAAAATAGAGATTAGGATCTGTATCGTTCTTTGTAAATCCCAGATTTTTAAGATAACGATTAATCCTTTCATACCAAGCTTGAGGAGCTTGTTTGAGCCCATATAAAGCTTTCTTAAGTTTGCATACATACGATTGTTGATCCTTTGTAACAAATCCTTCAGGTTGCTCTATATACACTTCCTCTTCAATTTCTCCATTTATAAATGCAGTTTTAACATCCATTTGATGGATCTTCCAACCTTTGGAAGCTGCAATGACAATTATTGCTCTAACTGAGGAATATCGAGCAATAGGAGAAAAGGTCTCCTCATAATCTATTCCTTCCTTTTGAGTAAACCCTCTGGCTACGAATCTGGCTTTATGTTTTTCAATACTATCATTCGCAGCATGTTTAATCTTGAATATCCATTTTGATGATACCACGGATTTGTTCCTAGGTCTAGGAACAATATCCCACACATCATTCTTCATTATGGATCCATATTCTTCTGCCATTGCATCTTTCCAAGCCTGAATTTTAAGTGCTTCACAGACAAAAGAAGGTTCGGAATCAATGATCTCACTCATAAATGCAACATAGTTAGTATACCTCTTAGGTCTTTTACTCTCTCTGAAAGTTCCAGCAGGAGCTGCAAAGTTGTTTGCATCTTCCAACATTTTGGTAGCCCACAATGGTCTTTTCTTGTAGATGGAAGTGCTAGATTCACTTATAGGTATTGGATCATGCTCAATAACATCATGATACTCCCTCTGATTCTCAGGAGGGTTGGATTGAAATAGTTCATCACATGCTATATCTTTAGAGTTTGAGAATGCCAGGTCTTCTTCAAATATAACATTTCTACTCAATTCAATATGGCTTTGCCCTGGAACATAGATCCTATAGGCCTTGGCAGATTCACTATATCCCACAAATATTCCCTTCTTTCCTGAGGGTTCCAGTTTGGTTCTCTTTTCTTTTGGGATATGAAAATACACAGGGCAACCAAATATCCTAAGATGACTCACATCAGGTTTGTTTCCACTAAACGCCTCTTCGGGAGTCTTATTGTTTGATGCTGAATGAGGACATCTATTTTGAATGTAAACCGCAATATTGGATGCCTCAGCCCATAGTGAAGTATGAAGATTTTGATCATGTAACATAGCCCTTGCTGCTTCCACTATGGTCCTATTCTTTCTTTCAGCTATTCCATTTTGTTGAGGGTTGTAAGGAACAATAAACTCCCTCTTAATCCCTGATTCTATACAAAAGGTGCTAAAGGCTTTAGAGATGTATTCTCCACCATTATCCGTTCTAAGAATCTTTATCCTTTTGCTTGTAAGATTCTCTAATAGAGCTTTGAACTCTTTGAATTTGTTGAGAACATCAATAGATTCCTTGTTTTTAAGAAAGTA
>MU224461.1:799755-816190 GCA_018584345.1 Thuja plicata | reverse complement strand
GGCGTCGGGGTGTTGCAGAGGGCGGGGCGCCTGCACAGAGGTGAGCCGGGCCGCATGGGCGGCGGCGGCGGTGGTGATACCGGGGCGGCGGGAGCCGCAGGGGCGGCGGGACCGCTGAAGAGAGGGCGGCGGGGGCCGCCGAAAACAGGGGTGGGCGGCGACGATGAGCGGCGCTCCACCGAGAGTGGAAAAGGGGCCGCGGAGCGGCAGACAGGTGGCCGCCCGACGGCGCGGTGGCCGCTGGGCGGCGCCTTTTAAAATTGCAAAGGCAGCGCTGTTTGAAAACCTAAAAAACATTAAACAAATATTTTTTTTTTGATTTTTTTCCTCGAAATTTGAGCCGTACGGCCCTAGGAGGTCGAGAAAATTTTCCCAGAGCCCCGGAGCCCAAAATAGTCGAAATTTTATATGATTTCGACTCTCCCGGGCCTTCTGGACGCAATGGTGGAGTCCTTTTCGGCTCAAACAGCTCCGAAAAATAGAGACCCCCCAAGAACCAGAGACAAATGCCGGAAAAACCAGATAAACCTCCAAACCCTCGAACGCTTCAATAAAACTCGAACAGCCGGCAGCAAGATGGCTCTGATACCATGTTGAGATTGCTAAAAGGCAATGCAACCAAGATCACCTGCATGCAAGACCATTACAAAGATAGAATGAAACAGACAGAAGAGAGAAGGATCCGAAGCTATGGCGGCCGATAGGCCAGAGAATGAAAAACCATGTTGACAGAAATGATATTCTATATTCAACAATAAATGATTTACAAACTCCTTTTTAAATACAAAGAAGACAATCCTTATAAAGGATGTCCAAACCCTAAAAAGGGAAACTAACAGAAATAGAAACTACCTAAGGTTAGCTTAAGCAAACTAGAGTGAATAGGGAAGTTACTAATTAGATCATAAGGATTTAAATTAGTAACCTCGATATGCTATTACTCTAACAGGAGTAACAAGCATGCATGTACATTACTAACGCCCAGTCAAGCGGACCGTATGAAGACGTAGCACTCTGAAATATGCATTCCTATGTATTGTGGGCAGAGGCATTCACGGGCCAACAGGTATCGAAAACACCACTTCCAGTTGTATAAACATTTATGGATTTTGTTTGGTAGTAGAAGCATATGAGATATTACATCTCTCAGCAGTATACCGGTGTCTGAACGGATTAATAGCAGTCATTTTTACCTCCAATGCCAATCTCTCACCGTGACAAATCCATTCCAGAAATAAATTTGGAGCAAATATTGCCGTAACAAGAAGGCTCAAAATTCATCGGGATTGTTGGTATTTCTTTTCATAGCTTGAGTTGACTGTGCCCACGAGTTCAGAGGAAACTGAGTAAATTACCAAGTGTCGATTAAACTCCTTGGAGCGTTACAAATAATACCAGATTTTGTATTATTCTTCCAAGATTATGCCGCATTTGGAGTGTCAGGTTAGCTAAGGAATATGAATGGTCATCTGGACGTTACATTGCCGTAAGGAATAGACAAGTATTTGATGCCAGACTGAAAATAAAGGTTACGGTCACTGATTGTTGTTAGGAATATTTGAAATCGCCTGCAGAGGAAGATTTTTATTGCTATTGCCGCGGATATATATCTAATGCAAATTATGATATCTTAGGCATTATATTATTGTGGGCCCGATTTAGATGTGGCGTAGAAGGCACTTTATTTTGCCAATACCGTGAATAGGCAAAAGGGCGGTATTATTTACGGAGGAGCTCTTAAGTTATAAAAATTATTGAGTTTTATAAAGTCTAAGGAGTGCTGGCGTTAAAACTTTGCAACACGGTGAAGTTCTGGGTGTCGTGACACATAACAGATTGCTTGGTGCCTTGACTTCACACGTCATACCTCCTACGGGGAGTCTGTGTCGTTCGAAGGTTAAGTACTGGACGTATACGTAGCAGAGAAGTTTGTGGCTTTCATGTGTTACTCCAATTAGGTTTGGGTGAGAGAAAAGAGTGAATGTTGGTCGCTTAATACAGAGCAGTGGACGGGAGTTTCCTTCCCGCGGGTCATACCTGCTGGTCTAGCTGCGTAGGAGTGAACTGCCGTGGTGGAACCTGGAGTCACGCACAACATACAGGGATTCCTGCCAGCATCATCGTCAAGCATAGAGCAGGGCGTAAACCACAGGCCCGACACTTCTTGCCACATCACTACTACTGCGAATAATAGTTGTTTCATGTGCTAAGGCTCTCTCCATCGTTCAGTCCCAACACAGAACCATTCAGAGCCAAACCGCGAGTAGCAGCAATTCTAGGCGACATACAAAAGACCACTGCTGTAGTAGAAATCATCTTACAAGAAGTGAAACGTGGATCTAAGGTTCTTGATTGTGCAGCCTCAAATATTGTTGTTGACAATATTGAAGAGGGACTTGCAAATTATAGAGTAAAATTGGTGAGGTTGGGGCACCCTGCACGACTCTTCCTCTAGTCTTAGACAACGCTCTAGATTCTCAGGTTTTGAAGACTGACAACAATGTACTGGCAAATGATGTGAAGAAAGAAATGAAACTTATGAACAACAAGCTTCTGGAAGCTAAAGACAGAAATAGCAAAAAGGAGTCATAAGGAAAGAACTTCGAAGACTTGGGAAGGAGGAGAGTGTGAATCACTACCACTGTTGTCCACCCTTATCAATATAGACTGCATAACTTAATGTATTCAGCACTAGAGGCTTAATAAATTCATACATTCTTGTATGCATTTGTTACTATATATTGGGAACTGGTACAACACCGGTACAACAACAAGATACATTCACGATTATTGAAACTAGTCAAATATCCTTTCGCAACAATTAAAAACTTAGGAAGTCTGATTGATTGAGTTGACAACAAAAGGAACATGATACATGCAGTTCAACAACTAAATCCTAACTGTTCTGGTGTTCAAGTCTGTTGAGTGAATTCAAGTTGTGTATACTTCAGTTGGATTGGTTTCTAGTTGGACAACGAGATAGGTCATCATGGCAGGATTGTTTAGCAACACACAAGCATGGAAAGAATTTGAACAAACGCAACAAACGCTCATTCGTGAATTGCAGCATTTAAGTGACACACTTTCCAGGAAATTTGGAACCACTAAGGTTTCATCACCCCCGACAGGTGCAAGTAAGAGGCGTCATGCCATAACAACAAATGATATAATTATGAGCAGCCACCAAAAGTATTGCATTCTTCCTAAAAAGACACATGACCATCTTCCCTTTGCACGATTTGTGGGTATTCCCGAAGCGGATGATGATGGTTTGGATTCTACAAATTCAGAGCAGCAACTTAAGAGAAAAGGAAATACAAGGGAGGTAGGTAGGAAACTTCATGGAGGATTTGATAAACAAGCAGATTCAATTCATAAGAGCGAAATTCAGTCATATGAGCAGCTTAGTGGGGATGAAGTTATTGGTATTCATAGGGACCATAAGGTTGAAAAGGATACAATCATGGATCAGCTACCTGAGAATTTGAAGGAGCCTCCATGCACTATGCCATCATGTCCTTTGGTAGATGACTATAAGGTTGGTAAATCATCTTTTGAATCAACTATTCACGTAGCAACAGCTGAGGAAAGGCATGAGGCTATTCACCCTTATTGATCCAGCATAATGTTGATTGGATGAAGCATAGTGAAAAGATGGAACTCAAGCTGATTGATAACTTATTCTTTGAGATGAATGTCGATCGGATATTTGAGAATCCACTATTTGAGCTGGATGATGGAACACCTTTTAAAATTGATCACGAGTGCCAACTCTTGATCTTAGAAGAGAGTACATTTCAGTTGGGTGTTGATTGTAGCCAGGAGGCAGCTGCCTTGTCACATTTGACAGATGGACATAATGCTGATTGCAAATCAGCCTTGGATAGGGATTTGGTTATCAATATGGCCAAGGAGTACATAAGGAGAAAATACAGTATGGATGAGTATCCCTTGATTCGTTCGCCTCTTCACACAGCTAGGACTCAACCACGTTACCGTAACGATTCATCCAGTGCCTATGGTAACTCTACCATCACAGATTTTGAGCATGAGATGATTGGGTAGAGTCTATTCAGTATGGGATAGTTGAGCTTGGTATGATGACTGTGTTTGATGGTGTGAATTTTTCACACAATGATGTGCATCGTATGACTCCGGGTGTAGAGAGACGGCTATGGAATCCTAATACTGATTCAGGATTTCCAAAGGAGTTGGTTAATGCATCACATTATGGCCACATTATATGGGATGCATTTGGTTTTCCATTCAGCCCACCTACGGAGAACTTTCTTTTCTGATTATTGCAGAGGTGTGGGGTGAGTGATTGGTTTGGTTTGCTTCCTCGCTTGCAGATGGAAGCCTCGTCCGACAGTCTGCGTATCTTGCCTCTTCAGTACAGTTTCCAGTTCGGGCGACAGATTAGAGGGGCAGTGTTATGGCAGTTGGACTTTTCTGGTGGTTCACTCAGTAGGGGCATCAGGCCTCAGGATTTTTCAGCCAGCTGGGGAGATGGATGGCCCTTTTGCTTATGGGATCCAGGAGGGACGTACTTGTAGTTGGTATTTGTTCAGGGAGTCGTTTGGTGTGAGGTTTGGTTTCTCCCTGAATCTGATCGTAGAGGTGCCAGTGATCTTAGTTGGCATGAGGTTCTCAGTTGGGTTGAGGACTTTCTCATAGATGATGGCGACATAGGGCAGTTTGGTATGACTGATCCTGCAGTGATTTGGGATCCTGACATTAGACTGGTTGTTTTGTTGCTGTTTGAATGGCTTCACAGGTCAAGACATAATATTTGTTTCAGTTTCACACGACAGGTTGGTGGAGCAGTTTCCCTGAGGTTGGTTTGGGATCCAGGTATTATGATCGCAGCATGCAGATACTGATTGCTTGAGGGCAAGCAATCTTCGGGAAGGGATGATTTGTAATGTCCCCTTTTGGGCACATTATCTTGTGCCTTATAGTTAGCCTTTTCATCATGGTTCGGTGGGCTAACTGAGGTTTGGCAGAGGATCAGAGGGGTGTTTGGTCTAGGTGTTTTCAGTTTCAGGCCAATCGGATCAGTTTCCACAGGGTTTCCAGGGTGCTTACTATTTATAGTAAGTAGGAAGAACTCAGTGTTCTTGGTATTTCAGTAGTGGACTCGGAGCGTCTCGCCGAGAGCTTTCCGGCAAGTTATCACACGTCTCCATCCGAGTTCGTTTGGTCTTCTGTTTTAATGCCAGAAGATTTCTCACTTTATTTTATTTTGTCACTTTATAACCAATGGTTATACTTATTTAAAAAGTGACTTTAAGTGAGAATATGAAAAGACAGAGAGAGGGAAACTGAAGAGTCACAGCCATTGCTTTAAAAGAAGGATTGAAGGCCCATTTGAGGATGCTTAGTTTTTGATATGATATTTATCTCTTGGAGATATAAGGAAGCTTTCAGCTTTCGATTACAGCCGTGAGGACGAAAACCCTTTTTGGCTTAGAGGAGGATTGGATGTAGCCCCAGTTCGTCTCCGGTGCGGATTCACTGCAGAGTTCGCCATTGTATTCACAGGTTCTTTATCATTCAATCTTACTGCATTTATGTATTTTAGATTGGGATGTTTGTAATTCATGGTTATTGTATTGCTGTTGTATAATACGATACCATTTCTCTGAGAAGTTATTGGAATATATTTGCTGGTTACTAGAGTATATTCGCTGGTTATTATTGTTGGATCGAATGTTTATTTGCACGTATCTATTTCTATAAATCTGCATATGATTTATTTGAGAAAATCTGAGAGATGGCCAGTTAGGGTCATTACAAATGATTCACTGATTGTCCTGCCTTCCTTGGTGTGATTTTCTTATGGTCTTGCCACGTAAACTTCAAACTTTTTGGGTAGCTAGGCCCAAAGAAATAATGTAACATTGACTTGTTTTTCTCACTTCATACTTGGCGCTTCCATGATGTC
The DNA here is from genome assembly GCA_018584345.1 of Thuja plicata. Lineage (NCBI taxonomy): Eukaryota > Viridiplantae > Streptophyta > Pinopsida > Cupressales > Cupressaceae > Thuja > Thuja plicata. Next base: position 810,243 of record MU224461.1, on the reverse strand, counting down.
TTGGTGATGTTTTAACCTCTTTTGTCATGGCACATTTTCACATTCAGATTGCCACTTAGGTGTGTTTTTGTCTTGGTTCTACCACTATAGAATGTTGTTTGACTCTGGTAATTGATATCTCTTCCTTAGGTGTGGTTTATTATTGTCCTTGTCATTCTTTATGCATGCTAGTCAGAATTTTCACTTGATATTGCTGACACATTCAGGTCTGTTTCCCTCCAATTTAGATTGAGGGTAAATCTTTGATTGTTTTGCCATGTCTTGGATCCCATATTATAATGGCTTTGTCACTAGGAGGTCACTGTAGCATGCCTTTTCACATAAACTTCTTCTCTTATCTTCACGTTCCTTGTGTTAATTATCTGATTTATTTTCATCCTTTGGTGTCTAGTTGAAAATGTATCTGCATCTTGCAAAATTTGTTAGTAAGCAAGACCTTAACAGAATAATATAACAGACTGAGAGACCATGATTATCTTGGTATTGATACTTAATTGAGAATTACATGACAAGGAATTGAAGGAAAGAGGCTATAAGACTCAGTTTTTTAGGGCACTGTTTTTGGCACTAACAGGTTTGATTTTGAACACCTGTTGAAGAAAAAAGGTTGAATACTAAGATAAGGTGCATTATAATGAGTTAACCGGTTCAGATACAACCTGTGAGATGTGTGTATTATATCTGTGCATTTTGTAAATTCATTTTCTGAAGATTGGGAATTTCTTATTGTACTCTAATATGGTAAATAGCACTTTCTTTCACAATTCTTCCATTACAGCATCATCAAATTGAATTGATGTGAGCCTATTTTCAATATTTTAACACGTAAAATGAAAATAAGATCTATGCACTTAAGTTGAGTATTTTCCAAATAATGTGGGAATTTGGTTTTTTAACCTGTTAAAATCACAGTCAAAGTCCCACATATTTAGCAGGAGATACAGAACAGCATTCAGAGGCGGTTCAGGAATATGCTTGACAATTCATTTGAGATTAAATTTTATACCTCTGAAACTCTTGTATTTAATTCCTGTGCAGGTACTGGTTAGAAGTATAAAAAAACATGGTCTGGATGTTTCACACACACTGGCATCCGATCCACGAGTTATTTGTGAGGTACACAGAAGTGTCAAGATAATTAAGCAATGATTGTAATTTTTGGATACTTATAGTCAGTTTGCATTTCCAAGTTATTGCAAATCAATGGACGATTTTACTTTATTAGAAATCTCTTGTTATTTATCGTTGTTTGTTTTAATTGGAACTGTATTTTGTAAAGTGTTATCTGTGATCGTCAAGAGTAATAAAAATTCACAAGTATGGGTGCTTGATTTGTATTGAGTTTGAATACTGTAAAAATATCATTTTCGACATTTTACATGTCAAATACATGTGTATGCATGGAAGTTCAGCTTTGTGAGAAAAATGTACAAATGCCGTGTTAGTAATCATGTTAGACTTTTTTTTATGCAAATACATATGTATGTGTGGAAGTTCAGATTTGTGAGAAAAGTGTACAAATGCTGTGATGGTGAGTTCGCAGAAGCAGTTGCTTGCACAACATCATATCTCTTCTTCTATAGATATCTGGAGTTTGGCAAATATTATGCTCCTTTAACATTGGTGATGTAACATAACTTTCAATGCAAATTAATTAGCACAGCAGAGTATATTTTTATCTAAAGTGAGATGTTTATAACTAGAAATGCCTTTGGGACAGATGACTTGTGTACATGAATCAATTGCCAAATTTGTCAAGTGAAGGCCAAGTGTCCTTACTGAAATTGTTTATATTTCAGGACTCTTAACCTTTTATACTCCCCAATATAAAATTGCAAGTGTTTTCTTATGCATCTGGTTTGATTTTTTTGACTGCCCTGAAAAATGTTAGGTACTTGGTGAGAGATTTCAGATTAGAGCATATATGTTTTCCATTTTTCTGATATATTTTTTGTCTGTACACCATTGATTACAGATATTATTAGGACCAAAGGGTTTGATGAATTCGGGATGCATGGAATCTCAGGCTGCTATTGCTGCCCTATCAACGGCAATGCAAATCATACCTAATGAAATCTATGCTGAATTTATAAAGGTACCACAAATCTTTTCTGTTGTATCATTCAACAGATGTTTTGATACATTCTTTGCTTGGCTGGTAAAACTTAAACCTGTTAACTTTGCGTTTGAGTTGAAGATTTCTTTGGTACATATGCCAGAGACTAGAAGAGCTCAGTGAACGAGGCTTGCATGATGGACTTACAGAAAATGATATAAAGGTAATAAATTTTACATGGCTAATGAAATGAAAGGTTGAACTTGAAACAAATTCTTTATGCAATATGTATCTGCCATTCTTCCTTTTTTTGTGTGCTGTTTATTTGTGGTAAGTTTTTTGAAAAGAGTATCTACAATTTTAGCCCTAACTTATTGAGATTACATGATATTGTGATAAAGATTAACTGGAATTTCAAAATTTCCTTCATGCAGATTTATATCACTAAACAAAATGTTTTAACGTGCTATACACTATTGGTTAATGAGTGCCACAGGTGTTAAATGGGCATTAAAGTCAGTTAAAAAACAAATATGCAACATTGGAAAGCAGTATGGTGTTTTAATCTGGGAAATGATTCAACATGCTTAGTGTCAACATATGTGAAGGGACATTCAAATTAGTAGTTTATCATTCCACTTAATGTGGAATTGATATTGTGAACAGTAAATCAATGCTCAATTCAAAGCAATAGAGGAATTATCCATGGGTATGGCTTACTATATGAATAACATTGTTACTGCTTTTCCATAAGGACAGAAAACAATTAAGAGATCAGGATCTTGCTGCCTAACATGTTGGGTGTTGGGAAACCTGCAGCCACCATGACTGAAAAGTAAGCAAGATTGTAACAGTTGGCTTGCATGCCTGGATTCATCTTATTCATAATTGAGTAGATCCCTTTGCAGCTTAGAATCGAATAGCAACAAATATAGCTCCCCAAAAAAAGGAATATATAATTTTTTGTCTTGTGCATGCTGGTTGATCTATGCCGAGGGTGCTCTTGCACTGGACACCTTGGGTGACTGAAAAATACTTTGATCAGATTCACAAGTTGTGTAACTGAAAAGCACTTTGATGAGATTTAAATTCTTCAACAGAGTCACCAAAATGGCTGATCTTTGCGGGTTCAACCATGTGGAATTCTCTGTGGTCCCATCCTTCCACTTCACCATGTACTCCAAATATTCTATGCAATATCACCTTGATTACGAAGAATCTACTCATTAAAATCTTACACGTCTGCTAATTAAAACAATGGAGAAATATGCTTTGCCCACATAGCTCAATTTCATTTACATTGGTCGAGTTTTTGTAAAAATCTTAATTTGGTCCAAATTGCTTTTATTTCAATTTATTAAATGCATCCCCTGGAATTCTCTCTTCACTCTAGATAAGCCATTGGTAGATCACCATGTTTATTGTAGGTCTGATTTCTCTGCTCCAACTGCTCCAACTTGTTCTCCACTTGATGTTCATCTTGCAACTAGAAAAAAATCTCTACTTCAACACCCTTCTCCTTAAATCGGTGATGTATTATAAACTTTTAACACCTCTTGCACTACACCGATATGCAATCTTGTCTAAAGCCCCCAACATTTACAAACAAATTAAAGTTGCAATTAATAATAAAACTTAAAAAAAAAGAACAATATCTAGTAACCAGAATTTAGAAAAATTAAACTTACAGCGTACAATTTAAAGCTTAACTAGAAATTTGAAGTTACCTTGATGGTCTCATTAGCACTCATTGTGAAGACATTATAAAAGATTGTCTTTGCAACTCTTTTCCATTTATCTTTTTCAAATAAGAAGAATCCATTCACTGTTGGCTCATAAACTTGAGCTTCAAAGGTGTTAGCAAATAATAAATCTTCGTTGAGGTGATGAAGTTAGTCACAAACTGTGTAGTACCCACTTGTGTAAGTTCTTTCCCCTCTGTGTTATCTTTCATCAAGCTAAGCATCCAAGGGTGATTGCAGATGTACTTGGTGATATTCACAGTGACTTCCACCAGAGATTTCTTCCAATCAACTTTTTCTATATTCAACAGAAGCTTAAGGCTATGGGCAATGCAGGAGCTTCTGAAAACTGCTGGGTGCCTTTCTTCAAGTACTCTCTTTATTACCACATACAATGGTGCATTATTTGTCAAAGTGGGACCACATTTTCTATACCAACCTTTGACAACCTCCTTCAACATTCATCTTAGATTCTCAAAGCTTTTTATTTTGTTAGAGGCATTAGTAGATCTCAAGAACACCACCTAACCATTCGAAGTGGCTAGAAAGTTGATGAGTGTGTAATTCATTGCTTTCGTCCACCCATTCAATAATATACTCCATCCTATCTTGCAGCATTATTTCTCATGCTCTTCTACAACTGACTTTGTTTTTGCCACTGCTTTTTGGAGCAACAATCTACTTAAGTTATGTGGACTAGGCGCCTTGAACCCTTTCCTTGTACAGAACAATGTTGTGATCAAATTCTTCTATTGTGGCTCTGTTGTAGTACAAAAAATTGCACAAACTAGCTTTGTTTTATCATGCATCTTGTTGTTCTAATCCGTACCTTAAAGTGAAGGTTATGAACTTGCAATGTTTTTATGAGAGAAAATTCACCATGACTGCATTCAGGTAGAGCTTGACGAAGTGGAAAGGCCATTTTTTGTGGACCACAAGATGAGACAATTGTTAAAACTATTTTTGCCACTGATTCTCACGCCCTGTTGGGTTTCATCACCCGCTGTTAACACTGTGAATGTCGTCATCATCCCTGATATATTTTATTTCCATTAAAACGAAGGCTGCATCTCCCGGAGTCCCATTCAACCTTCAGCTCAACTTCGGACACAATTTGACACCATGGCCAACAATATATGCAAGTTGATATTCAAGGCATTTAATGCTTCCACTCAGTTTCAATCCACAATATTTGCAAGTTGTTGATATTAGAGTCGTCCCTACTTTACCACACTTCCATGCAACATCCTGGTTTACCCTTGTTTCCAATGCTTAACTTCCTTTTCTTGATGCTTTCTTGATGCCATTGGAGACAAATTGCAAATGTTGGCATTGACAAAATAATATTTTTTACAAACCCTAGAATTGAAAAACTAATGAAAATCTAAAACCTGGTTTTGATAAAAAAAACAAAATTTAGACATGCAAATTTTTAACAACTGTAAAAGATGTATGGACATTGCAATTACATTTTTAAATGCTTTAAAATTTTGAAATGGGAAGAAAATTAGAAAAGAACATGAATAAAGTATAGATTTTTTCGTTTACGTGAAATCTTTTTATTCCGATACCTGCTAGTACAATTGTCTAAAATTACTTGAAGAAAGCTCCATTGGAATCAAGATCTTAAGTTATTTTTTATTACAAAAAATATAAAATGAATATGATGAAAATTACAAGATACACAGATTAAACCCATTGCATAATATATTCACGGGGAACACCTTTCTGAGTAAGAAACCACACAAAGCATCATTTCATTTAAACTCTATAAAAATGGTCTATGAAAACATAGACCAAACTTGGCGAACCACTTCTCCTTACTTTCCCATGGACTGATTCATCTCCAAATTCAATATCTCTTAATAAGAGAGAACCTCCTTATATATATACATATGGCTTTATAACCTTATATTTGAACAATGTATAAATTTAATAAGGGTATGATCCTTAATAACATCATGCTCTAACAAGCTCAAAGTCAAATGATCAGTGTCTGACTGAGAAGATAGGGCTTAGCATGATTTAAAAGAGAGAAACTTCTGTTTTAGGAACTTTTTTTGGCACATTCTGCTTGCAAGGTGCATCGCAGATGCGGGGCCAAGTTGAACAGCCTGACTTGCCAAGTACTTGTGAGAAGTTATATTATTAACCGTTTTCCTAGGTTTTTCTACACTATGGTGCACTAACAATTTATGCAGAACGATTATTTTAAATATTTTAGACATTTAGATTACTTCGAACAATTAATGTGCAAATTTGTAATTGCAGATAAATACAATTGCAAATATCAGATTTGAATGAAATTATTAAATCAATGGAAGCATCTATATTCAATATCAAACTGTCAAAATACGTCTGAAGGATAAAATCATATTTGTGGAAGTTGGGTTCATTGCTTATCACCCTTAGGAAGAATATTTTCCAAGGTCTTCAGTCTAACAGGTGGAAGGAGAAAACTGTATAAATGTAAGTCTTCTTTATCCTTGGCAAGCAATCAGCCAAGGTTAGTTTGTATCTTTGGTTGGACATATTTTTTATACTCCCTATCCACTGCCCACTTCTTGTTTGTACTTTCATCCAAGATGTTCCAATATCAATATTCTGAGGTATAGTGGCATATTTATAATATTTTCCCAAGGGTTGCAATTCTCAATTTACACTATGTTTTATCATTCTTTCATTAAAGGTCTTTTTACATGGCATTACAATATTTTTGTATCTCCTTTATTACAAGAGGTCACTTTTTTATTGGACATGTAAATACATATAAACATGTTACAAAAAGCTAAGTTATCGGATTCAAACCTTTGACCCTCGATTCGGGCCCGGGTCTGATTCGGATCCAAGTTCGCGGACCAGTCCGTGCTGGATCCGGATAGGGTCTGAATCTGGACCTGTGGGTCCGTCTGGATCCGCAGACCCGCGGATCTTAACAGACCCACAAGTCCAGATCCGGACCCTACCTGGATCCAGCGCAGATCCGTGGGGATCTAGCATGGACCCTCGAGGATCCCGCGCGGATCCCCAGGGACCCACGACCAGGCATGTTAAAAAGTGGGTCCAACCCACTTAAAGAATGTTTTTAAAAAAAAATTATTTTTGCTTATTTTTTTATTACTTTTAGAATTATGTATATTTCTCTTATTTTTTGTATATATAATGCATATATATATTTTATATATATGTATTTATATATATACACACACGAACCCATACAAATCATAATGGGAATTTTTTTCCCACGAATCCACGAACCAGATCCTCGAACCCGAATCCGTCCCCGAACCCAAACCGGCAACTTAGACAAAAAAGTCGTTGCCATACAAACATAACTGGCAAACAAAGAACAAAAATGAATAACCAATATTACAATCATATTGGGGTATCTTCACCCTCTACAATTGTTTCTTGGAGAATTTGGACTCTGTCCAAACCCCACATTTTGAATCAAGAAAGAGATTGCATTGATAACCAATTTCACTTTGTCAAATTGAGACTTAGAATAGAATTCTCGCCTTGTATTTTAGAAGGGCCGAAATTTCCCCAAATCATTGGCCAAGAGACCTTGCAACCACATCCATAATTTTCACCATTGTGATGTCCCCTTCCTAGTTTGCCCTCAAATTTGCCCTAAAAATGACAATGGAAACAAATTAGGGTTAGGGTTACATTTTACCAAGTAAAATATCTCTTCAAACAGTGCAATCTTGGATTTGAATCTTGCAACCATAACATAAGAAACATGTACACATTTATTTATATATAACCATTATTAGGGTTAGTCCATAATGCTTGAGATTTATAGAATATCTATAGCATCATTGTAAACACATTTAGAGAAGAAGCACGATAGGTCTGCCCAAAGCCATCCCACTCTAGCCCAAGAGTGAAACTTTGGCCCTCTTGGCCCTGATGGTAGGTAACATAGACATCCACCCGGGTTCCCTACCTAGTGAGGTGCTTGTATTTGCTCTGTATATCAATGCTTCATCTCCTAAGATTTAGTAGCCAACATGTAATGTCCCCAATCTAGACCTTGAGACAACTAAAATCTACAAATGATTAAATAAGTTTAAATTAAAGATATAAACTCATTGTTAAAGGGAACAAGCATTAAGTATGTCATAGCGAAACAACTAATCCATATGAGGTGCAATATTTATCAATGTTTAGAGAGGATGACTCGTAAGGCGTCGAGCAAATGATAAACATGAGCGTCATCATCCCACTATATATACTTTCTCAACAACTATAAAGGAGCATCTACTTATTAAGTCAATTTTGACTAAAAGCTGAGCGAAGGTTTTCAGTAAGTACTCATCATTGCCAGATATGTCATTTTGTGGATTTAAGGCTCTGATGTGGCTATCCATAATTATTACACCTCTAATACAAAAATAATTGTTAAAATAGAAGTATTGATCAAATAGCAAAATTGTTCTCTGACATTATGATAACTTCTGGTTATGATTACTTTGAGGAGCCAATTATCGTCTTAAAAAAATATCAACACTTAAAGTGAAGGTAACTTGTCGTATATTAATATGGGTCGCAGTAGATTCTTTACCATTGGTACATAAATTGCTATGTATTAATGGGCATCAATTTCCCTTGAGAAGTGGTTCATGAATCCTAACGTCGGTAGAAGAAAAAGAATATTAACTAGTTGAAAAGGCCCGACCAATGAATTGCTATCTATTGAGTACATAATTGTTGGAATCAATATTAGTTATGCTACACATCATGGATGGCGATTATGTAAGAATTGTATAAGGTAGTGGTCAAACAATGATAACAAAGGTTTGACTATCGTATTAACTGCAAGTGTTATAGTGACAGTGTTTGGGATCTATTGATTATGTCCATGCTGCTGATCATGAGAAGGTTATGGCAAATTGTCTATATCATCACCGATGAAGAATAACAATTGTCTTATAACAATCTATGTTCAGAATTAATGATTAGGATTAAAGAGACACGTAAATTACAGTGGAAGACTATATGTGATGGTCAGTTATCCTACTTGAGTTATGGGCAAGCACAATATCAACCAAACATTAATTATGATCAATAACTAGAAAAGATATATTAATCAATGATAATAAAAAGACATGATGATGTTTGACACTGATTAGTAAAGCTAATCGTAAGTAATAGCCCCCGTTTACATATGGATAATGATCGATTACAATAAGGATTTGATATAGCAGATAATATTAATGTTTGGAAGGTGTGATTAGCACACAAAAGGCTAAGTAAAGTAATTTTCTTGGCTTTCTGAGCTAGCCAAAAAGGGGACATTAAAAAACATTGTAATGGAGGTTCCTTGATTGTCTTATCTATAAGCCCAAGAAAGGAACTTTGGCCTTGTTGGCCCCGGTGGCAGGCAACATGGACATCCATCCGAGGTCCCCTACGTAGATGGCAATCCTCATAGCTCCTCTTCCCCTTACAGCTTCTTCCTTCTATAATGACGGAAGTTCACAAACGGATTATTGATACATGCATTTATAACAAATCATAAATAAACATATATAAAGATAAATGATTGATAATAATGAATAGGCCATGATAATACCACAAGAGCTGTTATTCAGATTATTAGATGCTTATTATAAAAAGTCTGAATGAGATTAGTGAGAGTCTGATCCTGAATGCGTATCTGCTGTTTACATGCTTCTGATTTAGATTATTGTTCCCTGTTTGTTGATTGCTAATCTGCTTTGAATGATTTGATCTGCTTGAAGAATTTGATGGTTGGATTCCTTTTTTAACTTTCATACTATATTGAGAAGACACATCCCTTTGAAAAGAGACCCATTTAAGGGTCATGTCTCCTCATTCCTTGTCTTACCATTCAAGTCAGATATGGACGTCTGATTATAGGTTAAATGCTGCTTCCTTTTATTCCCTTCCCGTTTTCTCCCCCTACCTAATTGAATTTGTCCTCCCTCTTATATCTTCAAGTGAATAGGAGTCACACCTCTTCATCATGTATGCCCTTTGCAATGGTCACAAACTTCATAATCATCACCCTTTGAAAGAGTCACAACCCTTCGTTGTTTATGCTCTCTGAGAGACTCACAACCCTTCATAATTGTCACCTTTGAAAGAGCCACAACTCTCCACTTTGAGAGAGTCACAACCCTTCATCATCACTTTCTTATTTCCTTCCCATTCCTCCTTCTATTTATCCTTAATTCCTATGCTCCATCCTTTCTACCTTCCTTGCTCGATTATCACCTCCCAAAGAAATGACCTCCCTTTCATATCTCATGTTTGGGGGACTTTACAACTCTTCATTTCATGCCTTCTGATGCAATGTCCCCATTTTCGTGAGCACCAGAGTTTGAGCATTAGCCTATTTCCTAACCCTCATAGGCTAATTGAGTTGTTCAGCGGGTCCAGTTTGGGGCATCACAAAGCTTTTTAGGTGGCCTTTGTAAGTGTTTACCTCACCAGATCCTTCATTTGTTTCGAGGCATTGATATTCAAAGGTTTCTGGTTCCATTTTGGGGGACTTACTATTTATAGTAAGTCAGTGGGTGATAGAGATGGACCCTTACTATTTTTAGCTTAGTTGCCGATTCGGGTTCGGGGACGGATTCGGGCTCGCGAATCCGGTTCGTGGATTCGTGAATTTTTTTTTTTGCCGTTTGGGTTCGTAGGGATTCGTGAGTGTATATA
>MU224461.1:748301-780545 GCA_018584345.1 Thuja plicata | reverse complement strand
GACATGTCTATTCATTATTATTTATAAGAAAGGACATGCCTCTTCCCATTAATTATAATTTAATCAATCTTATAATGTTTCATCAATCAATTATTAATTAAGAATAATATAATAATTTAATATTAAGCATTAAATTTCATATGATTAATAATAATATAACATATATATTATATTATTATTAATTAACATATATTATATGTATTCTAATGATCATATGACTGAAGCTACAAACATTAACACTTTTCATCCAAGATTGCTTAAGATAAACTGTTCTACTCACTCTGAATCTGATATCAATCTTCTACGCTCCTCTTCCGAAGTTATCTCTGAAGTGTCAAATTCCCTCTGAATCTGATATCAATCTTCTTTTTCTTGCAAGAGCATCTCCAGAAAAGATCACGACAAATATCTCTTATAGTACATATAGAATTACAGATGACAGGGAGACTACAATGAGTAGATAAATGTAATATTCAAGGATAATAGATACTTATCTGCACATCAACATCCTTGACACAAGTTGCTTCAATGAAGGTCCATATACATCAAATCAGAAAACACCTTCTCAGATTATTTGAGAGACATCTCCCCTTTGAATCATCTCCCCACTAAGGATGGTTCAAATGGGAATGTAACATTGGTTATTATTTCCCCCCACAATGTACAATTCCCACTCTTATATCGTTGAATTCTCATGTCTTCTTATGAAATGACTTGATTGCTTCAAGAGAGGTGACACTCTATAATCGATACTTTCTTTCTAGAAAGAGACACCCTTTCTTGAATACGTGCTTCTTTGTTAATGCTTGACCACGATCATAACAAATTAATATATCTCTTTAATTAAAGCCGCTTTTAGGAATTTCACATAGACCCGTACACAATCCGTCATAAATTTTGAACCCCACACTCTCTCCAATCTCTCCGGTGAGATTCTTCAAAATTTGTTTGTCACCAACATATCCAAAATTCAGCAAAATCCAACGGTGGATTTGTGAGATATGGTCCCTGTACTGAGACTATATTTTCTAAGATAGTCACACATTCACCATCAACAGACTACTCTCTTACATTTGCAGTCTGGCTCTAATACCATGTTAAGTTCTAGGATAGCTGCAAATGTAATACCACTCTATGTTGTATGTGTTTTCCAAATGCAGCAATATCTCTTTCATCTATATTGAGAATGAGGATAGGAGAGACATGTCCCTTCATGGGACATGTCTATTCATTATTATGAGATTAATATAATGACAATTGATTATGTAACTACATATATATATATAGTATATACACACACACAGATGTAATATCTCTGAATCATTATTATATTAATTTCTTCTAATACTATTTTAGATATATATCTATATATATTATATCTCACATAATATATATATATATATATATATTTTTTTTTTCAATAGTCTCATAGGATTTATTCGACAGAAGCTACAAAATATCAACACATTTTGTATTTTGTTCTTCATGGCAATTTGGATTAGTATTTAAAACACTGCACACATTTAGAAGATATTATAATTATTGGATATAATAAAAGTTAGCATAGAAATTATCAATGGTCTATGACAAAAATCAGCAGTATCTATCGAGAAACAGGGTGAAACTACTGGCATAAAATCTTTTACAGGTGTCTGCAAATCTCAAGGACAATTCATCTAAGGATTACCATATGATAATTATCTGATTGCATAAAATTAGCAATAAGAATAAAATCAGCAAACAATATGAACATAACATTTACATGGAGAAATTCCTTTGGGAAAAAGCTCCACATAAGAAATAAGTCAATTATTTATTAATCTTCAATAAAGAGATACATCCAACACACACTGACACTTTCTTCATTTAGACAGCATTCCAGTAGCACTTGTGTACTTCAAAAATAAACTAATGAAACTATGATCTTTTCATTCAATTTGTAGAGAAATGGGAGAGGAATACTTAACAATGGATACCATGTTAAGTTTTAGGATAGCTGCAAATGTAATAGCACTCTATTTTGTATGTATTTTCCAAATGCAACATTCTCTCTTTCATTTATATTGGGAATGAGGCTAGGAGAGACATGTCCCTTCATGGGACATGTCTATTCATTATTATTTATAAGAAAGGACATGCCTCTTCCTATTAATCATAATTTAATCAATCTTATAATGTTTCATCAATCAATTATTAATTAAGAATAATATAATAATTTAATATTAAATATTAAATTTCATATGATTAATAATAATATAACATATATAATATATTATTATTAATCAACATGTATTATATATATTCTAATGATCATACGATTGAAGCTACAAACATTAACATGGTTCCATACCTGAGAGCAGAAAGGACGATCTTCCTGGGCTGAAAGAAGGGCTGAAGCAGAGGAAACAAAGAATTTGCCATTTGCCTTAGGACCCCAAATCAAGGTGTCCTGCTCATCAACTCTTAAGAACCATTGATTAAGTTGCTTATTCACCATTTTAAGGTTTTCATCTATAGGAGCCAAGTCAATCCAGTCCTCATTGTTCCAGTAATCAGAAACCATTTCCCCAAAAGTCTCTTTACAATTCTAAATAGCAGGCAGCCACTCCTGATTTTCATTAAGGGCAGTTTCCTTTAGCCATTTGTCTTTCCAAAAATTAATCTTCCTGCCATTTCCCAGCTTCCATCTAACCCCCTTTCGAACCAAATTCTTACCTTTGCAGATACTATTCCAGATGAAAGAACCATGGATATCCAAGGGGTTTCTTAAAGTTTCATCTAAGGAGTAAAGATGATATTTTCTCTTAAGGATAATGTTCCATTCCTTTTCCTCTTCAAAGATTCTCCAGCATTGTTTAGCAAGCAAAGCCTTATTAGTGTTTCTTATACTTCTTATGCCTAGCCCTCCATGTTTCTTTGGTTTGCAAACCACTTCCCAGGAAACAAGACTAAGCCTTTTCTTCTCTTCAACTTCAGACCAAAGGAATCTTTTTTGAAAATTTTCAATCAAGTCGGCATACTTCTGAGGGATTTTGAAGAGACTAAGAGCATAGACTAGAAGATTTTGGAGAGTGGATTTCAAAAGTTGGACTTTACCGGCTTGGCTCAAAGTCGCTCCTTTCCAACCATTCAACTTATGGTGAAATTTGTCTAAGATGCCATTCCAGAATGAATCATTAGGTTTCAGACATAAAGGGAGGCCCAAATAAGAGGCTGGAAACTTCCCTATCTTACAGCCAAGGATAGTAGAAATTTTTCTTTTTCTGTCTTCAGGAGTGTTACTGAAATATAAGGAGGTTTTCTCCCAATTTATAGATTGACCTGAAGCATTAGAGCCTTTTTCACATTCCTTGCTTCTTTAATTGAGGCTTCCCCCATCATGATGGTGTCATCAACAAACTGTTCATGCGAGCACTTTTGTCTGGCAGAAGAAGGCTGGAGGCCAATTATCTGACCATTAGACACTAGACTATTAATGTGTCTCCCTAGACTTTCCGACATGATTGCAAAAAGGATAGGGGATATAGGGTCTCCTTGCCTCAACCCTCTAGAGGGATGAAAGAATTGAGAAGAGCCTCCATTAACTAGAACATAGGAGGAAACAGTGGTAACCAATTGCATAATCAATCTAACCACATCCTTATCAAAGCCAAAAGACAATAATATTTTAGAAAGAAAAGACCAATCAACTCTGTCATAGGCTTTTGACAAGTCCAGCTTCATCAAGAACCCTTGTTTTTTGGAAGCTTCTAAGGAATGAATGTTCTCATGAACAGCAATGATAGAATCCAGGATTTGTCTCCCCAGGACAAAACCATTCTGTTGGGGAGAGATCAGATTAGGCAGAAAGCTCAGGATTTTAGAAGTGAGCACCTTGGATTTGACTTTATACAAGGAGTTATAGAGGCTGATAGGCCTGAAACCATCCACAGTATTAGCTCCAGGTTTCTTAGGTATGAGAGCTATGAAGGTAGAATTGAGTTCCTTTAGGATAGTTTTAGTACCAAAGAACTCCTTGACAGCAGAGCAAACATCTTTACCTATAATGCTCCAAAAATGCTGAAAGAAGAACAGCTGGAAATCATCCAGTCCTGGGGATTTTTCTCCCTCAAAGGAGAAAACAGCCTTCTTAATTTCAAGATCCGAAGGAATAGCTTTGAGAAGGGCATTAGTCAGGAGCTCCACTTTACTAGGAATCGAAGCAAGAAGTTTTTCCTGGTCTTCCATGTAAAGGTTATGATCCTTGGATAACAGAGTTGCAAAGTACCCCAACATTTCTTTCCCTTATCTCCTCTTCTTTAGAGATGATACCTCTTGTTCCAAATATGGAGTGAATCCTGTTAATAGCCTTATGTTTAAGAGTTGTAAGATGAAAAAATCTAGTGTTTTTGTCTCCCGACTTCAGCTAGAGAGATTTGGATCTCTGCCTCTAGAATGTTTCCTCCTTATCTATTATATTATGGTAATCCGCAAGAACTTGATTCTCCTTAGCTTTCATATTTTCTATCAGACCATTTCTTTGAATTTCCTCCTGAGTTTCTTTTAGATCTATTTGGATCTTATTTTTTAATTGAAATATATCCCCATAAACATTCTGGTTCCACTGTTTCACTTTAAATTTTACATTGGCCATTTTCTTTACCACTTTAAACATTGCTGTACCATCCACTTTTATGTTCCACTTCCATTTTCCAAATCAGGATGGTCAAGCCACATCTTCTCAAATTTGAAGGGCGCATTTCTTTCACCAGAACTAGCAGAAAAGGAGATAGGGAAATGATCTGAACCAATTCTGGAAAGAGAAGATAAAGAGCAAGAAAATTTAGTATACCAATCCGGGGTGATGAGCACCTTATCAAGCTTGAGTTGGATAAGATCAGCATCAACTCTTCGCATAGACCAAGTATAGTTTATACCTTCCAACTCAACATCCAATAATCCTTCATTAGTAATAAAGTCCATCAAGTCAACCCTGCTTTCCACTTGGGTATTATTCCCTCCCACTTTATCTTCCTACTTCAGAGGGGTATTAAAGTCCCCCATGATAATACAATTGGTCTCAGTATTGGTTTCCCTAAAATCATGCAA
Source organism: Thuja plicata (assembly GCA_018584345.1). Lineage (NCBI taxonomy): Eukaryota > Viridiplantae > Streptophyta > Pinopsida > Cupressales > Cupressaceae > Thuja > Thuja plicata. The sequence goes on along the minus strand of MU224461.1, from coordinate 775,457 downwards.
CTTCTTCCAAAGTTTAAATCTTCCTGACTTCGTGTTTGGAGCATAGACATTTATGAGAATCCAGGAAAAATTATCCTTAAGACTGTAGGCTTTAACAACTAGAAAGTTTTTGTCTTCTTTCAAAAGCTGACAATTATAGCAAATTTGGTTCCAGAAAATGGCCAGCCCCCAGAGGCCCCTTCAGAGCTACTTCCATAACTGCCTCCATTTTTAATCAAGTTCAGTTTTTCAGTCTTCTCTTTTGACATCTTAGTTTCTTGTATCATCAGAATATCCGGTTTAGAGTCTCTCACTAGATTCCTAACATCTTGCTTATGAGGACCATTAAGTCCTCGAATGTTCCATGAAATGGTCTTCATTTAAGGGTTGGAGAACAAACCTGATGGATGGTGAGCTGTTTACCATCCGCAATATTCTGTTTTGCTTCCTCTTCCCTCTCGACTTTATCAGATTTCCTTCCTCTTTCTTGTCTTGGAGTGCCAGTGTCTGCCTTCTGCTGTCCTCTTGTTTGAACTCCTCCTTGCTTCTGAGCCCCATTCTTTTTAGCCGACTTCAAGATGGGTATCCCCATCATAGCACTCTCAAATTTCTTTCTTGAGTTTTTGATCTGATCATTGGCTATAGATTCTCCATAGGGAGATATTAAATCTTTCTTTCCTGATCCTTTCTTTGAGTCTCCCACTTTTGTCCAAGTATTCTCCTTATCCTCTGATTCTATTTCTTCCTTGTTTTCCATGTTATCCAATGGATCAATCTCAGATGAGCTTAAATGAGGATCCATATTGTTTTCTCTTTTTGGAGAGTTATAATCATGGTCTTTCTTTTTGTTAGCTGCCTGACTGTCCTCTGTTTTCTGAGTTTTTAGGACATTATCTTGCCCTATCAGTTGATCTTCCACCCTTGAATCTACTATTATCTCTTCTTTTTTGGGAAAATCTGCACTATTATCCACCCTTGGATCCTTTTGTGTTTCAACTTCATTGAGATGTTCCACACTGCCTTCTAGGCTAGTTGGCTCTTTAATCCTTTCTTCTGGTTCTTGTTTTTTTGATTCTTTTTCGGTTAGGGTTTCCCCTTTTTGCTCCTGTTGATGGCTCTCTATTTTTTCTTCAGAATTATCTTTAGTTTTCTGATCCCTCTTTTCTTTAGAGGTCTTTGAAGGAACAGTCGCTTCTTCTGTTTTTTTTTCCACTCCAGTCTCTGGCTCATATTTTGTTCCTGCCCCTTAATTTTTTCCTTTTGGGGTTTTTGAGGGCATTGTTTTGCCTAGTGACCAGATTTCTTGCATGTGAAACAAGCAAAAAGCAACGATTCGTATTCAACCTCTTGCTTCCATGATCTCAACTTCAAGTTTAGTGTGATAACTTGTGGAAGATCCGCATTTTGCTGTATGTTCACACAAATCCTAGCATAAACTTGTGTAGTCCTTGCAGTTGTCATTGGGTCGATAGAGAGAAGCTCCCCAAAGGCACCAACAATAGCTACCAGAATATCCTCGTGCCAGTATTCCAACAACATCCCAGGAAGATGAACCCATACTGAAGAAGCTGAGAAAAGATTATCATTATAGTCAAGGCTTGTCGTCCATTTCTGCAATGATAGAGAGGATTTACCCATCATCCAAGGACCACCACACCGAACTTTAGATAAGTCTTCCCCATTAGAGAACTCAAACGAGAAAAATCCTTTTGGCATAGCGACTATGTCGACCTGGCCTTTTATCCTCCATTTTTTGTCCGCAAATGATCTTACTATGTCAATATTCGGTCGTGAACCCAAAAAATTTCCAGCCAAGGTAGAGGCCATTATTGACACTGTGTGATCAACAATTGGGTCAGGAATGATGATTCCAAAATCTCCCTTGGTAGGATCAGATAAAATATTCACCTTTGGGAAGGATGATTTGCCAGAGGGTTTTATCCCGAAAGGACCCGACCATTTTCCCTTACCTAGATTCGAGGAAAATCCATGTGACTTACCATCTAGCAGTTTAGTTGTCTCGTTATCAACCATTAGATTCTTTGTTTTTTCCTTCTCTGGCCCCACGACAGGGTTGTCGTCCTTGCTGGACGGAGCCAGGGTTGACCCTCCAGCTTTTTCCCCTTCATTTGACGATAATCTAACAGTGATTCCGGCTTTCTCTGTTGTTGATCCCACTTCAAAACCATCATCTCCCAGCTTCCCTCCCGTGCTCGAATTCAAAAAACCTCCTCCCGCCCTTTCCCCTCCTCCAGACCACTCCCACTCCATCTCGATGTTTAGGAAACCAATGCTGACCTAATATTATATTATTATTGGTCAAATTTACAATATTGATATTCTTAAAAAACAATTGTAGAATTATAAAAACTTGCTAATCTTAATAGAAGTATATTAACCAAACTAATAGTAAGGGTTGATGTTATAATTTTTTGTCTGAAGTCAGTATTTTCATTATTTATCAAAACAACTCCGGACATTTCAATAATTGCTTTGTAAATTACATCTTTAGTTGACTTAGAGTCGGTCGATCAGTACCACACATTAGAATCAATTCTAATTTAGTCAGTAATCATCTTTGCACACCTTATCCACCTAGTTTCAGTAAGACTAAGTAGAATTTTTGTTCAGGGAGTTATTTGTTTGTTTATTTTCAGCTGCACTCTTTTCCACCCTTATGTCATCTAGTCATATGTAGAGGGTGGCTCTATACATGATTTGTGGGGTTGTAAATATATGGAATTATTGCTTATAAGTTGTTTAATATCTTGTGAATAAAAGATATTATGTGTGGATTTGTTGATTGTGGAAGGTTGTATGGCAATGGTTATCCCGGGTGAATTTACTAAGTTGCTTGTTAATTCACATACTTATTTTGTGGTTATTTAATCAACATATTGTTGGTGTTCAACGATTTAGGTTCCCAAATCGCAAAAGAAAAGATTCTCTTGAGTGCCAAGGGTGTCAAATTTAGGGTAGAAGACTTCACACTTGTGAATAGTCAGGGTGTCTATTGACTAATTTACTAAGGTGGATAAAACCTTTGACTTTAGGCTCTGCTAGACGAAGGGGGTTTTCTCTTAGGTGTTGTGCTAGATACAATTATAGGACACGGACATATACCTTGACACAAATAATCAACAATGCACAATATACTCCTATTTAGGTGTCACTAACTACTTGTATGTAGGTTTGACAATATAAGGTTTTGCACATTAATTAAATAGATAAATAGATAAATGACTATGTAGAGTCTAAAATTGTGGCTTTACCAATCACTAAGGATGCTATGCACATCTAGACATGGAAATGAATGAAACAAAAACAACACAATATGAAATGAAAAATTAGTTTTTTAGGTTTTTTTGGTGTATTGGTGTGATGGGAGGTTGAGGATTAAATGGATGGGTGCCTATATCTAGTTGGTTGAATAGAGATTGAAAGTTTCAGATATTGAAGAATGCAATAGTTGGGGTCCCTTTTGTAACACCTTAATTAAAATTCTGTTGAATACTTTATGTTTTTAACTTCACACATAAGCCAGGTTCTATGCATGCAGTTTAACAAATAAATGAAATTGCAGAATATTAAAATGAACATGACATAGGAATCCATGAATAAACCCATATCTTTCTTATGCCAACTTGAAAAGATATATTGTAAAAGCTTTACCATAATCATAATCTGAATCATGACAATACAAGAGTGGCTTTACTCATTTGATGAAAGTGAACCCTAATAACCTGAAAATCTCTTACTCTTGTTTTTTTCCCCTCTACAACCTGTTTTCCATTCCTTTGCATTAGTGGAAATGAACAAATATATACAATTCAACACATTCAAGTGGCCTTGGGAGATGGGGTGTGGTTGCTTGCAACTACAAATGTCACCCATGCCTATACACATCATCAATTTGATGCTTTATGTGAGAATTCTTGCCTCAAAATTGTCCATTAGTACCTTGAGGGGTGTGGAGGCCTTTTCTCATTAGCCCTTTGTTTATGTGCATGAGGAATGGCTGAGCTTGCAAAATGCATGAGGAGGATACCTTTTGGCGTGAGCAAGGACAATGGGGAGTTGGAGGAAATAAATCTGGTTGTTTATGTGTTGGATCTTGTAGGGACGTAGGTAGGAGTGAATGGGTTGAATGATTTCAAAAAGTTTGAAGACCTTTTGAAGTCTCATTGGCTTTGACACTATGTCAGCGTTTCAAGAAGTTTTAAAACCTTTTGAAATCTTGATGGCTTTGAAATTTATCTGAGATCTTGACTGCATTATATGACTTGGTGACATTTTGACAATTTCATAAACTCGTGGTGTCAGTCAGTAGTTTTGGCTAACCTGCAACTTGTGTTGGCATATCAGCAAATTTGTGTATGTGCAAACTCATCGACATCTTTAAATTGTTAACACTTTGGCGGATTCACAAACATGTGATCTCACCAACGCATCATCTTTCTAGAGATTTTAGGACACCTCGGGTAAAGCAAATGTAGTCAGCTTTTTTAGGGGTTTGCAAACTTGGAAAATCTCCACCACATTACTTGTAAGCATTTCAGCAAGTCCACAAGCTCATGAATTTGCTACCACTTTGCGTGTTGACCCCTTGAGGAGTTTTTAGAACTTTTGAGTAATGCAATAAGTGAAGGGACCACTTGTTGGGGATTGAGGACTGGGAGTACTTCATAACCCATGCCAAAAGTATCATGTTATAGGTATTGTCACATCTCTGACATCAAAATAGGTATATGAAGGGGATTTTTTAGAGATGGTGATCAGGGATACCAAGGAACTCTTGCCACAAGTCATGTAAGCAATAGGGTTATTGAAACCTTGACTTTGAAAAGATAACATAGTGCAAAATGTAAATAGTGTGGGGGTTGGGGAAAAAGCACGCTGAGAGGGAAAAGTTTGAGTCCTTAGAAATTGAATTGGAGACATCAACACTTAGAATTTTTTTGGATTTATTTAAACCTGCTTAGAACCTTTTTGGATTTTTGGGAACCTCTAGCACATGATGGGAACATGGATGATGTCAAGGGGCAACATTTAGATTAATTTGACCATAGGACAAGGAGTTCGGCAAATTTGGACATAGTCAAATTGGATGCCAATACATTTTAAATTTAGTCATACTGCTGACATTTTGTTCTTAATTTTCCTGTGCAATCTAGCAAAAACTTTCTTGTTTTGATGTAGCATTTTACCCACTAAAAGTTTCTCATATTTGTCAGCATATTTTATCTTTTTTTTCTCAACCATGAAGTAATTGTGTGACTTTTGAATAGTTGAGAAATTCCTTACCTTGTTCTTATTATCTTTTCTATGCCCACTCCTTTGTCTCTCCTTGGGTCACACTGTTAATGATGGTAGCTTCGGTCAGATAAACATAATCATGAATGATGATTATATCAATAGAACGATTAATGATTTATTATATATGTATACATATCAATATTAATAATAATAATTGAGTTTATTATTACTACATATATGGATATTCATATATACATAATTATGAATGTATATTAAATCATCAATCATAATATTAATTTATTAATAAAAGATCTGTTCTATGTTGAATCGATAATCATCTTATGATTAATGAACAATCTATGAGCACTGATTTGATAAAGATCGATTAATAAGCTATTATCTTTTCTATGCCCACTCTTTTGTCTCTCCTTGGGTCACACTGTTAATGATGGTAGCTTCGGTCAGATAAACATAATCATGAATGATGTTTATATCAATAGAATGATTAATGATTTATTATATATGTATACATATCGATATATATAATAATAATAATAATTGAGTTTATTATTATTACATATATGGATATTCATATATACATAATTATGAATGTATATTAAATCATCAATCATAATATTGATTTATTAATAAAAGATCTTTTCTATGTTGAATCGATAATCATCTTATGATTAATGAATAATCTATGAGAACCAATTTGATAAAGATCGATTAATGATCAAATGGCTTGATCATAAATCGATCATCCTCATTACTTCATCCAAGTAAATTCTGAGATTATCGAACTGAATATAAAACGATATGTGAATTGTTTATGTTCTAAATCAAATCGATTATGTGAATCGATTTTCCTTCATCAATCATGAAATTGTTTATGTTAAATATTTACTAATAACCGATTATGTGAATCGTTATATACAAACCGATAACTAAAAGACATGTTGATAACTTACGTGGAGGCATGCCTTGTAAACCTTATACATATAATCAGAATTAGATCTATAAAAGGCAAGTACAGAAATTAACAAGTGCAAGCCTTAAGACATCGATCTACCATCACATATATTCAGCGATACTTGGTGAATCCACATTATACTCTTCTCATACTTACAGCAACCTGCAAAATATATAAGTTAGCAAAGCTTAATTGTGAAACAAGAAAATTAAAAGAGACCTTTATATATATCTACTTATAAATCTGATCAACCTTATCTCACACATCTTGCATTATTTTTTCAATGTCATGACCATTCCATCAACATTGCTATAAACTGGCTTTCCTCATTCAAATAATTTTTGTTACCCCCCTCTTTGCATTCTTTTGCTAAACGCAGAGATCAAAAGAGTTGTTGGAGAGGATGTACAATTGCAGTACATTCAATTCACTTGAATTGCTCTACTTTGGGCTATTTCCCACGGATATCATCATATCTTGTATTGTCTCTTCTACAATGGTGTATGATGAGGGTTGACCTTCCTTTACAATATCAAGTAGGGGTAGTTGTTGCCTTTGGCCATGGCGTTCCTCAGCACTAACCTTTCTCATGACCAATAACAATATATGCAATGCATGACATTATCTTTGTGATAGCTTTACTGTTTTTCTAGTTCTGGTCCATCCCCCTTAGTAGCTAAGCCTCCTTTTGTGTCTTTATTTTTAGTATTGGCTTATAGGCTTTCTATAAGGTTTCTTTTTTCTCCCATGTTATTTTTAATAATTTTATGTTTTAATCACATTGAACTATTTCATTATCTGTGGACATTAACATGACTATGTTCTTTCTTTCTTTCTCTTGCAACCTCTCAGTCACCGTTTAGTAATGTAAGTTGTTTCTTACAAATTATGGATGGCAAGCACATCTAATTTGATTATCTGTAACACTGGTCAAGTGCCCGGAGAGTTCCCCTTGGCAAAGTGAGGAATTGCACTTTTCAAGTAGGTTACAAATGGGGCCACTATATTTTTTGGCCTCTTGTATTGTACAAGATTTAACAAAGGCATTACTATGTATAGAATATTCACATGTTACTTTCATGTAGAAAACTTATAGGGGACACCTTGAGCTACTGTTTTGATCACCTCTTTTCGGCCTATCACACTTGTTGGATCTGTTAAGGATTTGTTGTTTCTATGTTGATAGCCTTTGAATTTAATTTGCTTGCAGCCCATGTCATGGGACATGCACGTCCTACTATTTTTCTCTTTACCTCTAGAGTTTTGTTGGTCTTAGGCATGGAAGCTCTGGTTTCTAGTATCACTTTCCAATTTTGTTGATCTTCATCGAGTCTGTTTCATTGATAGCTTTTTTTTCTTCACATGGCTATTTCAATTTGTTGTTGGTTCATATGGTTACTTCCCAACAATAATGTATAGCTTTTCTTGCCTGTTAAGGTCAGTAGGTTATATCAGTGATAGACGGGGATGCTTACTTGCACTCTAGTTCCTGTCCCTAAGACACAGGGATGTGGGGACTTCCCCTGGCTATCTCTGTTCTCTGGCGAAATTGGAATGCATTCCATTTTTATAATTTAAAAATAGACAGAAAAAGGGTATCAATGGCTCCCATGCCCATTATGAAATTTTAAGCACACTCTTAATGGAGTCCACTCATCCATACAATTCCATCACAATTACCACAATAATTTTTGTACTTAAAGCTGTGAACTTTTAGAGGAAGGAAAGAAGAGGGGTCAAGTACGCATAGTTTCTAACAGTGATAGATGGGAATGCTTACTTGCACCCCAGTTCCTGTCCCTAGGACACAGGGATGTGGAGATTTCCCCTGGCCATCTCTGTTCTCTGGTGAAATTGGGATGCATTCCATTTTTATAATTTAAAAATAGACAGAAAAAGGGCATCAATGACTCCCATGCTCGTTATGAAATTTTAATCCACTCTTAATGGAGCCACTCATCCATTTACAGTTCCATCACAATTACCACAATCATTTTTGTACTTTAAGAGGAAGGAAATAATAGGGATCAAGTATGCATAGTTTCTAACACATATCTTACACAAACGAAACTCATGGCCTGAAGTTCAAAGCACACCTTGCTTGATGCCAAATATTGAAATTCTTTGACAAAATCTGCATGTGCCTCCAAAGGCACCTCAGGAAAGTTGGATACAATAGGTTGTTTGATAAGTTTGGGTGTTTTCCAAACAATCTGCCATTTGGATCATTTGCTCACACACTCTTTTTTTCACTGTGTGCTTAACTTTGAAACATTGCAATCCTATCTCCATAAGAGAATGATATTGATTGTTTATTAATATTCTTTAGTTGCTTAGTCCTACAGACTAACAATCTGGGCACTTTGTATGTTCAATGCCTTTATTATTTCTGCTACTAAGTACCAAATATTTTTGTTATGGACTTTTTTTTGTGTATTTCTATAGTGTCTCTTTTAAAAATAATTGTGATAGTTTTTAATAATTCAAGTCCAGGTGGGTACAGGCTTACATCCTATTTGTGGATTGAGATGAAACTTTTTTCTTTGTCTTAAATAGAGAAGAGTTTGATGAAGATGAAGAGCACTGTTACGAGCCTAGCATATTTTATTCTTTTGTTCTCCTTGTTAAACTATGCACACATTTCATCGTCTTTTTGAAGTATATTTTTGGGTGTTTGAATTGTAGTTTTTAAGATGCTGCTATTTGCTGTTGTCTGTTCTTGTTATACACATATGTCTTGAGCTAGGCAAGCATGTCTATAAACAGAATATGAATGGACTATGTTGCTAGGCATTATTTGAACTACATTATGTTCATTTGTTCACATTCTTGGCAGTGACCTGAGGAAAGGGTTTGCATTAATTTCATCTAATGAATTTAGTTTTAGATGTAGGATGGTAACATTTTGTTGGCTAATAGAAACTTTATTTTTAAGCAGGAAGATTATGTGCTGCCACTGCTAGGCTCACCTATAGTTAACAGCGATGCATTTGTGACCATGGAGAAGTTGGCAAGATGTGTTGCTCCTCCTGTAAGGCATTTAGCACTTGATATTGCTGCTGCACTGAGAACTCTTGCTACATCAAAGTCATCAGTTGTAGAAGAGCTGGTTTTACCTTCTGATACACCCAATTCACAGGAGAAGAAAATGCCTGGTGTTTTTGAAAGGATTGTTACTGGTTTGGTAAATGCATGTAAAGATGGACCACTTCCAGCTGATTCTTTTACATTCATTTTTCCGGTAATCAAGTCAATGCGTTCTGAGCTGTATTGCTGTATTGTGTTAAGTGATTTTTGTGTGGTGTTAATTTTTGTAGCCAGATGATGTGTTTTTAATATTTATAGTTAACATGATCTGCCACTAAACAGATCTAAGCATTTTTATGTGAAATAGATCTTAGAGCAGATTCTCCTATCACCAAAGAAGACAAAAGTCCATGATGATGTTCTGTATATCCTTTCATTGCATCTGGATCCAGTAGTTCCACTTCCTAGGCTTAGGATGATTACGGTTAGTTCTGCTCTATCCCTGGTATTGAGGTTTTATGTCAAGCTTTCTCATGCGTTGCATTTTAGGAAGTCAAGAAGTGTGGTACTTTCAGCTGAATTGTTAATTATAACTTTGTGAGCTTTTGCTGCAGGTTCTGTATAATGTTCTTGGAAACATGCCAGCCTACCAAGCAACGGTTGGCCCCATGTTAAATGAGCTTTGCCTTGGAATCCATGCTAGTGAATTAGCACCGGTATGCATCTACATATAGTTTTCGTTTTTGTGGAGACATATCATTATTGTTGATTTTAATAACATTGTTAATGAAATTTTTTAATGTTTCTACCAGGCACTTGGAGGAATATATTTGAAACATGCTCATGTACGGATTGCTTGCTTGAATGCAATCAAGTGTGTCCCTGCTGTTTCTAAGGGAGCTGTCCCTGATAATATTGATGTTGTGACAAGCATTTGGATTGCTTTACATGATCCTGAAAAGGTTTTACTGCTAATACCCTTTATGCATTGTCTTTTGATTATAATTTTTTTTGAATATAATGTCATTTTTCCTTTGCAAAATGGTGCTTAATGGCCATTTGTTTGTTCAAGTTAAAAATCAAGAGAAGTTGTATTTATCTGCATTCTCACTATATAATCTCAAGACTTCTATTGAAAGAAAGTTTCATAAAATGTTTAGTTCTCTGTGTTCAGAATGCAATGCTCCATGCATATAAGTAGAAATTGTGAATCGATGGGGTTCACATTGTTTTCAATAAATTTTAGTCCATGAGCTATTACTGATTTTGTTCAGCATAATATGTTAGTTGTCTGTCTTAATGATTTGTGTACTTCTTGGATTTTGACTTCAACCCATTTTTCTTAAATTAGCTAGGGTTTAAAACCAGCTGCCTCAATGCGCCATTGCAATACCAACAAACAAAATAAATTTTCTGATTGACTTTGGACCTTTGGACTGTTTTTCCAGCTATTTTTTTTCTTTCAATTATGTTTCCCACAGAGTCTTCATTCTCTGCTGCAATGATTCTAACTGTAATTCGTATTGCAGTTTTAGTTTATTTAATTTTGGACTGTGATTTGGAGGTCAAAAGCTCGTGAGACTATTTTGTGCTCTTGACCCCAATCTGTTTCCACAGGTTCCTAAACAATGAGCACAGGCTCCACGATGGATGAAAATGTAGCTTCCTAATATACTTGGTAATAATGGAATTGGTGGAAAACAAGGTCAATCTGCAATTAGAGGACCTAATAGTGGATGTTTTCATTTAAAAAAAAATATTTTGTTAATATTTATTTATTTTGGAAGTATAAAATAATCATAGTTGCCAGGAGATTAGTACTGGTACAAGCAACAAGTAATGACATGGTATGCCATTTTTTGGAAAAATGAGACAGGTACATGGAGATGCTAAATTTTTTAAATATATATAATGTTTTTGCTTTTCTAATTCGCAAGTTGCTACCATGGGGCTAGCTCCCTTTGATTACAATAATATAGAAAAAACAAATCCTTATGATGAGGATAATTGAGATATTACGTTTCTTGCATGGTTCTACTCATTTCTGTTGTGTAAAATGAAAAGAAGTCCGCTTTTCATCTCCAGAAACTGCTCCATCTGTATCGTGGTAAATAGTGAAGATTAATAAGCCATAAAGTGTAATAACCACCTCTGTTTTTTTGAAATATATGATACAATATTTAAACTAATGAAGAGTAACTTGTTGATTGTTAGCTTCAGATTACATGCAAGAAACTAAACCAACATATGCAAATGCTCTCAACATCAACTAGATGGAGTGGGGGTTCAAAATCATCGCCACTTCGTCGGTACAATATAATAGAAAATAGAAGAGCGACTAGATGAAGTGGGGGCAACGCCTTCACCGCTCAGTTCGTACATTTGCATAGAAATAATACTTGAATTTAAATAACAAGATGAAGAGGGAGCTGAGCGACCATCTCTAAATCATTACATAATCATAGGAAACATTAGATGCGTTGGAGAGAAATGTCCTTCAACTCATCAAACTTGTATTAGCTCAATAACAATATCAAAGAGGGATAAGTTCAGATTTTCCGATAATAAATAAGACCTTGAAAAGAGCACCAAACTCAGTCAACTTCTCAAGAAGGTGCACATGCAAGGGCCAAATCAAAACCAATTGGCTTCTTTAATTTTACCAGCAGCTACTCCATGCAATGATGCCTCAAATTGCAGATTTCAGAACTTAAATACTGCAAAATTTAACTCAGTCTAAAATACAGTCAAAATTAGTCGGCCAGCTATGACAAATCCAAGGAATCAATACCTAGATTGATAATCTTCAGCCTTTAAAAGATACAAGCAAAATTTGATTTCAATTACTAAGAAAAAGCACATTTCCAGAATTCAGGAAACTCACACCAGCACCCAAAAAACAACCCAAATTTTTTCAAACCTCATACAACACAACTGAAAACCATACTTCATACCAAAAACACCACAAAACCATATCAAAACACTATAAAGAATTTCGTCTCTTCAAACCAAAAATCCACTTGAAAGCTTCAAACACAGTGAAAATCTGCAACTATGAGAATCGATCGGCTAGGGTGGGTCTTTCACCGCTGAAACTAGTAAACCAAATGAGCTATTTCATCTTCAACAAGTCAAGATATGAACTCCAGAATCATTTCGGCAGCATAAAAGTAATATATTACTCCAACATAACCAAATGAGAATTCAAAAATATAGAGTGAAAAGGAAAATAGGGCAATCTTTTCCCTCCAAGGCCAATTTGAAAGCAACTTGAAAACCTCATAGAAGTTGAACCTTTTTGAGTTCTCAATAAAACTTTTTAAATCTTTATTTACTTTAAATCACCTTATTCCTCCTTGGCGTCACTTTTTGGAAGCATAATCTAAGATTAATAAAATAAATATTTCTATACTTCGGCATCCATTTTGGATGTCAAACAACCCCTCTTTTAAACAACTTCATGTTACTAAGCCAAGGGGGATATTTATAAAGACACTTTTTTAAGACTTCGTGAATGAAATAAAATAAATCTTTTCTAAAAGAAATATAGCTCACCAAATCCAATTCAAATCAATTGGACCAAACTGAAAGAGGAATTGAGGTCATGACCAAGTGCTAATAGCACATGCCAAAAATAGAAAGTTTGCCAGAAACACTGAAATTCATTGAAAGACCTCATCTCAAGACAGTGAGTCCCCTAACCATATCCACTTAGCCTATGGGAACCCAAGAATAGGCTAGTGGAAAACTGTAATGTCCCCTTTTTCTAAGCCATTTTTCTGATGCATCGTTAGCCTTCTTTGTCATGGTCTTGCTGGCTAACCAAGATAGTATAGGGGTCAGTGTGAGTTTTGGCCTAGGCGCTTCCGGTTCCAGGCCAATTGGAGCTGTTTTGGCAGGGTTCCTCAATACTTACTATTTATAGTAAGTTAGCAAGGTTCAGTCTTTTGGCATTTTCAGTGTTGGACTTGGAGTGTATCGCTGAGAGCTTTCCAGCAAACTATCACACATCGTCTTCCGAGTTCATTTGATTATTCATTTTAATGCCATAATATTTAATAGTCTTTTATTATACCACTTTATTAAAATGGATATATTAATTTGAAATGGTTTAATTAAGACATGAAGCAAAAATATGAAAGGACAGAGAAGGGGAAACTAAAGAGTCACAACTTGTTGCTTTAAAAGAGGGAAAGGAGACTCATTTGGATCATGGTTGGTTATTGATTTTGGAATTGTCTCTTGGAGATTGGAAACTTTCAGCTTCAGTTTCTTTTCAGCCTTGAGAGGACGGAAACCCTTTTGGCTAAGGGTGAATTGGACGTAGCCCCAGTTCATCGGCAGAGTGGATTCACATAAGAATTCAGCACTGAGTTTTCAGGTGCTTCTTTCACCCAGTCTGACTGTATTTGCTGTTTATAAGATTGGTTATTCTCTTAGTTATTGTATTGCTGATGTAAAATACAATAATGGTTATTTCTGAGGGTTTAGTTTGAGTAAATTGCTGGTTTATTACTGGAATCTCTGTATTTGTTACAAAGTTTATCATTGAATAAATTCTGGAAATTATTTGGAGTTGTTGTGAAAACAATATCCCACCCGGGATATTTCAGTGGTATTAGAGCCGGTTTTCCTGCCAGCCCGAAGGGTTAACATTAAAGAAATTTTTTTTTAACTTGGCAGGAGACAAATTTGCAGATTCAAAGCAACTACATTTAAATGTTCTGAACATTGAAGTTTTCTGGAGGTTTTAATAAATGGGGGGATTATATTAAGCAAAATATTGGAGTGATTTAATTTTATTTCTGAGCCAAAATATTGAGTCTCGACATAGGAACCAAGTGCGAGATTATTTAATGAACTATTCTGTCGTTTAATGTTTTGGAAATCGAAGTTTAATACTTCCGGACTATAGTTACAATCAAATATCAGATTAATTGGGTGTTTCTATTGGCTGTCGCCATTCACGCAACTCACACAAAGTAGGAATTTTTCAGAGTTACAAAGACGAAAATACCATTTGCGGCATGCTTAATAATATTTTGTGTAACATTAGCAAATATATTGGCGTCAATAACATTTTATGGTGCGGCTCTCTTCACGCGAAAGGCAAAATATTCATCAGCGGCAATAGGAGATAGTTCAACAGAAATATTTAGGAATTATTACTGCCGTGGAGGAATAAATTTTGATTATATGCTAAGTTTGTGTATCGTATGGTGAAGAAAATCATCCTGAGTGATTTTATATTTCCGCACGAGTCTATGGTCAAGCCGTTTAGTATTCAGTCTGGGTGCTGGAAATTATTAATAGAACTGGGAGGAATTTGAATATTATACAAGAGATTTTTGGTTTGGGCCTCCGTGCAGAGCTAATAATCAAGAGGTAGCTACACATATTCTGGCCGACTCTTCTTATGGAGACGCAACTATATAGTTGATTGGGACTTGTCTATTTTAATATCAATAACTGTGACGAGAGATTTAAAATTTGGAGCGATAGTGTTCACATATATAGATGAGTGAACCAGGCATCATGTTCACGGAGTCCACAGATTATTCGAGGACCGTGAGAAATAACCTGGAATTGTAGGCATACGTATTGGGCCTTCTCTGCTGCTGACGTGAATAGAATCTCCTTGGAGTCGGGCTGCTATAGTGACTCATTGTAGAACCAAATAGGTTTACAACTTCAGATATCAGGTTGAGTTGGTTTGGCAAAGCATAGTGTTTTGGTGATAGTTCCAGCAGTGCAAGACTTGAGCATCGAATCTATTGAGTTGGGACTCACAAAACATATGGTAACACTTATCTCTGTCTTCTATGCTAAAATATATATCCCTACATACTTCCAATGCACTGAATCTATTGGGTATGTGGCCAGAAATATCTCTGCAGAGTTAATTGTTATTTCTTTTACTGGATTACTAATATTGTGACCAAGTCTCTCTATACATGTATGTCATTAGAAGTTGGAGTAATAATCCTTTGGAAATAACTGCTGGTAAAGATTGGTGTATAAGTTGCTTCTATTTCTTCTGCTATGATTACAAGAATGAGGTCAGAAATATGCATTAGCAGTCTGTAATGATCGGATATGTCCTTCAATTTATGGTGATTCCTATAACACGTAAAAACTCAGCTACTCTGCTATTAAACTGGATGGAGTTGATTATTTCAAGTAAGTTTGCTTGGTGTTTGAATCTGGATTTAAATTCTACTGGCAATTACTTTTCAGATCTTCTGCATTGAAATTTATCTGCAAACAACTGAAAATTGAAAATCTGCATCAGAAATCAATTTGAATGCAAACTGTTAGACAAATTTTCAGTGGAAACAGGGGTAGTCTTTCAGCGCATCAGATTTGGTGGAAACAAAAGAAAATATAAACAATGGAAAATCTGAAAAGCAAGGTGTTCTCAAAAGAATTTAATGACACCTTTAATGGTGAACAACTAAGAGCAATTGAAATAGGAAATGAATTATATTGCCTTGGATGGCAATTGTAGAGTATGAAATGTATGGGAGGTGTGCTTGTCAAATTGGAAGAGATAGATTCATATCTATCTAGGATAGGCTAGACTGATTGTAGGCTCCTCAATTGGGCCTTGCAGCCTTCTATGGTTGCCTTAGTTCAACTTGGATTTATGGAACATCCTCACAAAGAAGTTAGACTCGCAGTTTCCACATGCCTTAGTGAAATTATCAGGATTACAACTCCTATTACACCTTATGCTGATAACATTTTGAAGCAGGTTTTACAGCTGATTGTGGACAGTTTAGGTGGACTAAATAATGACAAAGGTCCTACCTTTGGTAAGCGGACAAAAATCTTGGGACTAATGACAAAAACTAGATTCTTCATTCTCATGTTGGATCTTGGTTGTGAAAAGATGATTCACCAATTATCCAGTGCCTCTTAAGAAATTTCAGAAAACATCATTTAGACCATGTGAAAGCTTGCATAAAAACAATTATGTCTTTAATTCTAGATGAGAAAGAAGATGTGTGCAAGCAAGTACAATTAGATGTGCTTATTTTTGGAGAGGAAAATATAAAATTTCCTCTACCGCTTATGAGCTTGTGGAAGAATTGGCTGAATGTAAAATTGAGAAGTTGAGTGATCTCATGACGGATAGTGAGTTGATTGTAATGGGTATACAGGTTGCGGGATCTCCAGGAATGAGCAAGAATTGAATGAGAAGAGAGCAAATCTGTTTCACATGTCAACAAACTTGGACACGTAATCATGATTGTGGTGATAGGGATAAAGATAAGGCAGCCAAAGAAATTCAGACAAACAGGGAAAGTGATACGAATTTCACTATTTCCCCCCCACAAAATGACAGTCATTGGTGAAAATGAGTCCAACTTATGTTCAAGGTATGGGATGTTCAAAACTCTACTTTGGTGACTTAGAAGTTGAAATTGACAAATTTTCAGTTAAGGATTGTGACAACAAGTTGGATGCCTTTAACGTTTCTTGTCATGAGGAATTGTTGGATGATGTAACAACCTTACCTTTACATACAAATCGATTTGAGGCCTATGATGACATGACACCTCTGATTTTTGTGTTGAATCATGTGTTTCTTATAGCAATAGCTCAGTCACACATGATAGTGAATTAGAGGAGCAATCAAAAATAAAATTTCATGATGATGGTGTTGTGGATGACCAACTAGAAAAGGCATGCCAAAATGACCACGATTCTTTGAAGAATCAGCTGAAAGTTAATGATGATGTCGTTATTGCAGCTCTTGTACATCATGATAGCATTCATAGGAAGGCTCATATGGAAAAGGGACAAAGTGGTATAGGAAGTGAGTCTTATGTTGCAGATTTATAGGGGGTCAAAACAAGTTTTGAGACTTGGAAATCAGAATATTTATGTCTACTTTCAGACCGCGATTACCTCTTACAGGTTGCTGAAGTATATGCTAAACAATTGAGGGAAAAAGAGGATGAGGTTAATAAGCTCAATAGGGAGCTTAATGTCGCACTAGAGACATTAGATAATGCTCGGGTTGCCCTTATAGAAGCAAAAAATCAAATTTTGGTCACTAATCAGCTCAGGGAACAAGAGAATAGGGGAAGGTCTGAGTTTTTCAGGGAGTTGATCAAGGAACCCGATAGCATTCAACAGACTTATGTCTTGGATAGCTCTCCCAAGAAATTGTTGGAACCACTAGAACGTCAAGATGAGATGGAAAACATTCAGTGGATTGACAATTGTTTATTTGAGGTGGATGCTGATTTGACATTTGATAATACCCTTTTTGAGCTAGATGAGGAAGATATTTCCAATTCATAGGATGAGGATGAGATTGATTGCAGGATTTGGGACCCAGGTATAGTTACTAGTGATGAGTCTTGGTCACAAGACTGGAGTGATGGGGTGATTTTAGCTATTGAGCAGCTTGATTCCTACATCAGCAGTTCAGGATGGGCGGTTATGTCTTATTGTAGGATGGGTGATATGGTTTTCCTCGAGTAACCTCTTACTGATGGAGGGTTGTCTAGTGTTGATTGCATCTTGAGACATTTCTATTCACTCATATTTGGTGATTGTGTCAGCCAAATCGTTTGGGATCTTGGTATTAGTATGAATGATGCATTGCTGATTCGGGGGAGTAATGAGTGGCTTCGCCTTTTAGGACATGTTTGTATCAAAATAACACAACAACAGAGTGGGGCAACTCCCTTGAGGATGGAATGGGATTCGGGTATTTTTAGTCACAAAATGCAGATGCAAATTGCTTGAGGACAAGCAATCTTTGGGAAGGGAGGACTGTAATGTCCCCTTTTTCTAAGCCATTTTTTTGATGCATCGTTAGCCCTCTTTGCCATGGTCTCGATGGCTAACCAGGACAATACATGGGTCAGTGTGAGTTTTGGCCTAGGCACTTCCGGTTCCAGGCCAATTGGAGTTGTTTTGGCAAGGTTCCTTGATACTTACTATTTATAGTAAGTCAACAAGGTTCAGTCTTTTGGCATTTTCAGTGTTGGACTTGGAGCGTTTCGCCAAGAGCTTTCCGACAAGCTATCACACATCGTCTTTTGAGTTCGTTTGATCATTCATTTTAATGCCAGTAGATTTAATAGTCTTTTATTATGCCACTTTATTATTAAAATAGATATATTAATTTAAAGTGGTTTAATTAAGACGTAAAGCGAAAATATGAAAGGACAGAGAAGGGGAAACTGAAGAGTCACAACTTGTTGCTTTAAAAGAGGGAAAGGAGACTCGTTTGGATCATGCTTGGTTATTGATTTTGGAATTGTCTCTTGGAGATTGGAAGCTCTCAATTTCAGTTTCTTTTCAGCCTGGAGGACGGAAACCTTTTTGGCTTAAGGGTGGATTGGACATAGCCCCAGATCATCAGCAGAGTGTATTCACATCAGAATTCACCATTGAGTTTTCAAGTTCTTGTATCCAGTCTGACTGCATTTGCTATTTATAAGATTGGTTATTCTCTTAGTTATTGTATTGCTGATGTAAAATACAATAATGGTTATTTCTGAGGGTTTAATTTGAGTAAATTGCTGGTTTATTACTGGAATCTTTGTATTTGTTGCAAAGTTCACCATTGAATAAATTCTGGAAATTATTTGGAGTTGTTGTGAAAACAATATCCCACCCGAGATATTTCAAAAACTCAAACTAAGCTAGGTGCAAACGGGGACATTGCGTAAAGCCTTTGAACTCAAGGTTTTCGTTCACTAGACCCTTTTAGAGTAGCTGAAAACATTTTTGCATTAAAGTGTTCTCCTTCAAGATATCTCTTTTGAAAATACCTCCCACATCTCCAATTGCTTGCGATCATACTTTGATATTTCCATAAAGATGAAATTGCATCATGAACTGTGAATGTATTTATCTGCAGCCAACTTCCCCAAGATTTTCCTTCCCATGGTGTTGATGATGGTCAGTAGGAACTCTGCAAGGATTATATTGTCATGGATGTGTCCATTCTTGAACGTCTTAGCATCGACAACTATAATGATGGCATTTGCAGTCATTGTAATCGCTTTGTTGAGTAGTCTTTGGGTTGCTTTGTAACTGTTCACTATGTACTCATACTATCTTCTATCAATTGTTAAAACTGTGCCATTGATAAGTTGTTTTTTGCATCTAATGATGAGATGGTAGTGTTGGAGTGAATGTGTTTTTACCCATTTACGTATGCTGATGTTTACTTAGGAAGCCAAGATTATTAGTTATTTAATACATTTTATAAATGTTACTGGTAGTTGGTTGTAGGTTATCTCTACCGTCTCTCTTTGGCTTTATTAGAAGGCATTTGTACATGATTTATATCTCAATTCCAATTCATTATTTGGTGAAATAGCTTTACTTCTCATTTGTGGAGGTTATATTATAGACCGTGTTCCTGGTTTTGAGGTTGCTCCAACATGGTATCAGAGCCTGCATTCTTCATCACCTTCAAGTTTTGAGAGTTTTCATCAATGTCTTCGAGATCGTGATTTTATATGCAAGTTGATATTCGTTTTGTGCTTTGTTCGCGCCATTTCATTTAGCACATAAAGCTTCGATTATTTTCTATGTAGTTAATTTGCTTTGGCACTTTGTTGCACTGGCCGACAATTATTATATTCTGGTTTTTATAGCTGCTCGTGCCCACACACAAGTTGTGTTGCTTGTCAAGGAATTAATATTATAGAGTGGTGCATGTATTTGGAGCATAATGTGATTTGGTTAGCCCGTATTTGCAACCACTTGCTCCAAACCCTCACATATTTCTCATTGGCCTGATTTCTTATTGTGGTGATGTCTGTTTCTTAGTCCACGTTGCCTTTATGGATCAGGCTTGATAATTGGTGCAATTGACTTTATCAACATCCCTTGCTAGATGTCAACTACTTTGTTTGTTGAAATAGCATATATAATTGCCTTTCCTCCCTTCCTTCTTTGACGGTTGTGCCTTCAACATTCCATAGGTGTTCTCATTTGGTGGTGGCCTTGCTCTTTGACAGCCTTAATTGGAGGGGATCATGTAGCGCATCATACTACATGGTCATATTGCTTTGGAAGTGCTTGGCAAACGTGGGTAGTTTGTTTTTAGATCGATTTCTATATTTTTGGTTGGCTCGATTCATTTGGGCTATTTTTCTTTGAAAGGAGGCATTGATTTTGTTTGTCTTTGTCAGCAAAGTAATTGTAAGTTTTAGTTCAACTCGTCTATTGTGGGCTTAAAACATCATCACATGCAATTTTATTTACCTCATAGGCTTCTTTCTACTCTACGAGCCCTTAACTTATTGACCGATGCTTCTTGATTTGAACAGACGTTATTATATGCTAAAGTTCATTGCCATCTAGGATTTCACGATTGGAATAGAAAGCTCAAGGTGGGCTTGTGTGATGTGACTGCGACCATTTGGTGTTGGGCATTTAGTCCCATATTGGTTGTGGAGAGGGACTTTGGTCTATTTGTTTACCCCTACGCTCTATGTTTTAGTTGTGAGTTGGAGTTCAATTTGGGGTGGAACATGGTGCAGGAAAGTTAAAGTTGTGGTGGCGAGGGCTAACCACCATCTAATTGTATATTGACCCTTTCTTAGCTTGCATGGCTACATTTTTCACCCCGAAAAATTGTGTGATCATATGGAGCGACCAACTACTGACAATTATAGGCCCCTTTTTTCATTTTTGCATAGCTTTAGCAAACAAAGGCCAATTTTTGCAAACCAGATATTGACAAAAAGTTATTTTTGTCAACTTTACACTGAACAAGATACTTTTCAGATATATATAATTTTTTATGCTCTTTTTCATCCATCGAAATCAGATATTGGTTTACTCAGTTCTTGTGAACATAAAGGTGTTGATTGTTTATATTGTAAGGGATATTTTCCTACATTCTCTTGTGGATCATAGATTTTGCGTAAAGTAGAACTTCTAACTTGATGCAATTATTGTAAGTTGAAATCTGATATGGAATTTTTTTTGTTGAAATTGCAATTGAAATGAATTACTTTTTGCCAAGATCTTGAAAACCAGAGGTGTTGTTGAAAAGAGGAAATGGTTTGATCGAAGAGATGAAGCTCTTGGTACACTCATTATGTCTGTTTCTCTTGATTTGAGCTATCAAGTCGTATCTTGTAAAAATCCTAATGAAATTTGGACCACCTTAGAGTGTCTCTTTGGTAAGCCAGATAAGATGAGGAAATTTTGATTGGAGAATGAACTAATAAGTCTTGATCCTAGATATTTTGACAATATCCAAGATTCTTCACAAAGCTCAATTCTCTTAGATTGCAATTGGCAGAATGCAGGATTGCGAAAGAGGATGAATAGTTGATTCTATCTATTCTCTCTAAGCTAGTCTTGATTATTCAGTATTTGTTTATGCATTTTATGCTATTATGGATGTTCTAGGTATTGCACACAAAATGCCTTCTCTTGATGGTTTTGTAGCTTAGCTCACAAGGGAACAAGCAAAGTTGACGCAGATGGGCACATTGATGTCTTTGAGGTCTCAAGCACTTATTGCATTAGATCCACATTTGAAGGCTTTGAGTGGCAAGGACAAGAAGTAGAATAAGGATTCTAATTCTGATGAGCAAGTTAAGGAGTCTCCTTCACAACATACTCCTAAGTCCAAAACCTCTTCTAAAACGGAATAAATGTTCTAATTGCAAGAGATCAAGGCATGATGAGAATGGGTATTACAATAAGAAGATTGATGAGCTTACACACCTTCAAAAGCACGACATCTCGCTGCCCTCATTAGTGTCTCCTTCAACATCTCAATCGGCTACATCCTCATCTACACAGTTATGGAACATAGGATTTGTAAATGGAATGAATGGTAAAAAGCACTCTTGGCCTCCACTATTCTTGAAAATGGGAGATGGCTTCTTGGTTTATGTGCATCTTATCACATGGCATCTTCTTTGGATATGTTCTCTTCTTTTGAGTCTTGTAGCTCAACTAACATTTTGATGGGTAATAAAACATACATGAAGGTTTGTTGGAAAGGATCTATTGATATGGGAGAGGGATCTTTCAATGACGTTTTTTGTGTACCCTTCTATTACCATATTTTTGAATTTGTCTAAAAATCTTAAGTCAATTTGACCAATGTGCTTCTTAAACACTATAAGGAATGTGCTTCTTAAACACTATAAGGATTGTGTTCATATGATGTCGACATCAAAGTCTTTGGGTTACCATGAATAAAAGGTTGTTCTCTAGTCCTTAAAGTGACATGACATATTGATAGAATGCGCAAAAAAATGTTTTTATGTTGAAAATTATGGTTTCAATCATCAAACCTGTTTATGGCATCAATCTTGATGGGATTTCAAGCAAAGTGTTTAGTTTTCAAGCTAGCTCAGTTCATGGATTCCAAGATGTTACGACTTTCATTTTTCATGGCCTAGTTCCGGAAAAAACACTCAAATTTGGGTTTTGACGGTCCATGAGGTGCTCCTTTTTGTGGGTTATAATGCTCACAAACATATTCTACTCATCTCGGTAAAATTTCGAGGCTAACAGATTAACGATTCCAAACTTATTAGTGTTTTTCTCCAGTGAGCTCTTAGGGTTTTGGTTGAGAAATGTGAAAGCACGAATGCAACTTCTCTTCTCTTCTTGTACCTGGTTGCATCAATAAGCCATGTGAATAGTATGATGAGTATGTCTCAAGAAGATAACATCTTTGTCATGTCCCCGTTTTCAATTAAGATTTAATAATAAATAATCATTAAATAATAAGATAAATAAATAATAACATAAAAATAAACAATTAAGTTAATAATATTATAAAATATTTTATAACATTATATGAATATTTCAATTGATATATTAAATACATATATTAATTGAGTCGAATGGCATATTATTAATAAAATGTATTATATTATTAATATAATACTAAGTTGCCGATTTGGGTTCAGGGACGGATTCGGGTTCGCGAATCCAGTTCATGGATTCGTGAAAAAAAAATTTCCCATTAGGATTCGTATGGGTTCGTCTATGTGTGTGTGTGTGTGTGTATATATATATATATGCATTATATATACAAAAAATAAGAGAAATATACATAATTCTAAAACTAAATCATTTCATAGTATGAATCTATGATGCTTGATCATTGATCAATGCCAAATCTCAAAGATTCAAAACATTAAATTTAAATCATATCAGTTCAAGTATCTTTGTTTGAAGTTCAACTAATGGATTAATAATTTAATGATATTCTTCTTCTTCATCATCATCATCTTCTATATGGAGCCTAATAAGACTCGAAGGTTAATTTTTCCCCACTTTTATTGGCACAATTTCCATCCCAAATTATTAAATAGGGGTTTAGGGGCAAAGCCCCCAAGAAGGGGCAGCGCCCCTTGTGCACCGTGAGTTATTTTTCAGCGGGCCCAAGTTCGGCAATGTCAAAAATTTGGGTTGTGGATGTCAAAAATTTATAAATTTTGCCAAAAAAAACGTTTGTCCGCTAGCAAAACTTCGCTTGATCCGGCCTAGTCCGTGCTGGATCCGGACCCTGCCTGAATCCAACATGGACAGGGGGGCGAACCCGGATCCGGGGTCCAGGGTCCGAATCCGACAACTTAGATATAATAATATAATATATCAGTAATGCAATATAATATTAAGAATTTGAATAGAATTTAATAATGAAATTAAAATAACTAATTCTTAATATTTAATAACTTAAGTCAATATTTAACTCTTAAAATAGTATACTTAAATCCTACATCAGTAATGAGTAATATCGATGACAATAATTAATGAGAAAGGTTAATCAAACATAGACTATAATATCATTTAGAAACAACGATATGAATAGGTGCGTTTGAGAAAGACATGAGTCCCGCATCTAAAAGTTGCAACCCTTTTTGATGGCAACATATATCAAATCCACGGCTTGGGGGATGAGGAAAACACATTAGTGAATATATTTGGGAAGCTATCGAATCAAGGGAGTATAGAGGGAGATTAATCTATAAATGGGAAATATATGTGAACATCACCCATACATGGTACTGGCGTCAATTGTAGGGTTTTGCTTGTGAGTGCGTTCAACTGGTGCGACATCTACAGAGAATCAAATTGTAGCTCCAGAATCATATATACTATAGATGTTAATCTTGCTAGTCGTTTGGGTGATTAGTGACAGTCTAAAGCTATTGGGTGGATAATGGGCTAGCGATTCCTAAAACACAACAACTATACTCTGATTGCAAGAAGTGGATCCAAGTCGACAAGAGTTTGGTAAGTTAAGACAAGTTTCTCTCATCATCTAGAGAAATGATCTTATAGATTATTCTGTAATGGTGTCGATTTATTTTGCCAAAACTTCAATTTCATATTTCTGTAGTTGTTCTTGTTCTAAATCTATCTAGTAGAATTAATCACATTTGAAATTATGAAATATATGAATATGTGAAGACACAAAGTAGGCACATTTAATATATGCAAGTTATACAACACACACATTGTTATATTCCTTTCTATTCGCTAAAATGATCCTTTATTTAGCATTCATCCTACAGGATGGCAAGATCATGCTCTGATACCACTGTAATGTCCCTAATTATTCTCCTTATGAAATTTCCTGCAAAAACGACGTTAGTACAAATATTACACAATATTTATATCACTCTTACTCTATTCTAAGTTAGTAAGGGGATTTGACCCTAGGAACTGTCTCTAGGTCGGGCTTCACAGAATTCCCAATTCTCGGCTTGAGGGATATAAGATCCATTCTAAGCAACCAGGCTATCAACACATCTTTCCATAGAGCACTGCTCCTAAGATCTCTTGGAAACGATAGATGTATCCAAGCCTACGCATATGCATATGACTGACTATCAGTATATATACTGCCTACGTGAGATTACAACAATCTCGAGACTAGGGAAACTATAACAATTTCCTCTAGCCCCCTCCAGATATAGGAATCCCATCTCTAATGAATATAAGATTCATCCTCTATGGTATCTAATATCATCATTTTAGGAATCCCATCTCTAATGAATATACAATTCATTCTATATGGTATCCAATATTATTGTAGGAATCCCATCTCTAATGAATATATAGTTCATTCTATATGGTATCCAATATTATTTTAGGAATCCCATCTCTAATGAATATATAATTCATTCTATATGGTATCCAATATTAAAGATGCACAACATTAGTATAAAATCCATTTAAAGTTCATTCATGAGAAATTCATATTTATACAAGAATGCATTAATTTAAGAATTCATATAATAGATGTATTCTAATTATATGTATATATATATAAAATACACATATATACATAATTATATAAATGATGGAATATATATTTACAAAATTGCATATACTTTACATGAGTCTATATATATATATATATATCTTATAATATTTATTCAGAACTTAATAATATTTCTTCATACCAAAAAATCGCTGTTGAGTCCTTTGTCGACTGTTGCTGTTTTTATTCACTGTTGCTGTTTTATTTACTGTTGGCTTGCTATCTCCTTCTGCCCCTTTTGTTTTATTACCGGTCGTTATATGTATGATGTGGGAGGGGGAGTAACGTCCCCTCTCACCGGTTATCCCTTAGGGGGTGCGACTAGTCGCAGCCGTGAGGCTGCGGTTCCAGTCGCCCCTCTAAGGTGGCGACCATAAACCACCCTTTCTATTAGTAAGCCGACTTGCCTATATTAAGATATTTAGTATATATATATATATTATAATATATATAGTATATGTATTATAATATATATAGTATATATATTATAATATATATATTACTATAGTTTATTCTATTCAATTTTTATTTGTAATATATTAATATTGTTTATAATATAATATAATATATATACCATATATATTATATTATATATTATTATTATAATAACTTATTGTAATATAATGATATTTGATCATCATTAATTTGACAATAACATTTATAATATATAATAATATATATACCTTATATATTATATATTATTACCATAATAATAAATTTAATTAAATATAATGATATTTAATCATTATTAATTTGACAATAACGATTTGATCTATTACTCAATTTATTACTGAAATGTAATAAATATGATAATTTGAAAAGCTACGCCTTAATGTTAAAGGATTTGGAATACATATATCAATCGAGGGACATAACATCCCCGTTTTCAATTAGGATTTAATAATAAGTAATCATTAAATAATAAGATAAATAAATAATAATACAAAATAAACAAATAAGTTAATAATATAATAAAATATTTTATAACATTATATGAATATTTCAATTGATATATTAAATACATATATTAATTGAGTCGAATGACATATTAATAATAAAATGTATTATATTATTAATATAATAATATAATATATCATTAATGCAATATTATTAAGAATTTGAATAGAATTTAATAATGAAATTAAAATAACTAATTCTTAATATTTAATAACTTAATTCAATATTTAACTCCTAAAATAATATACTTAAATCCTACGTCACTAATGAGTAATATCGATGACAATAATTAATGAGAAAGGTTAATCAAACATAGACTATAATATCATTTATAAACAACGATATGAATAGGTGCGTTCGAGAAAGACATGAGTCCTGCGTCTAAAAGTTACAACCCTTTTTGATGGCAACATATATCAAATCCACAGCTTGGGGGATGAGGAAAACACATTAGTGAATATATCTGGGAAGGTATCGAATCAAGGGAGTATAGAGAGAGATTAATCTATATGTAATGGACACCCCTGAATGCCCCAAAAACTAAAACAATCGCTGAAAAGGAATTATGTCAAACAGTTTGCATTCAACTCCTTATTTCTCCATTTAATATTTTAAACCCCTTATAACTCCGGAAATCAAACATTATTTGTTTGTTGTGTTTTGTGCAAGGAAT
>MU224461.1:703740-728997 GCA_018584345.1 Thuja plicata | reverse complement strand
GCAGCCCGTCCTCACCCAAGTACGTTTCATATCCTCAAACAACACATTAACCTTGGAATACTCTTTATCTAGGATGGTGGTTCGTAGCTTATGATCACCTGGGGGTGTGAATGAGGGACCCATAGTCGTTATATCATTGACCATTTGTTTGAAAGAAGTGGAACGAGCCACATGAAATGGGATACCATTAGCAAAAAAGAATCTACCAATGGATGACTCTGTGTTTTCCTTTGCCTGTGCATTAAACATACTTTCCACTGATCCCTTCTGACCTCTATTAATCTTCCTCTTCCCTCTTGTCTCAATAGGGCTGCTAGTAGTACAAATGGCGGATGTCATAGGCCTAGATGACTGTGAGTGTGCAGTTGCAGTAGATAAAGGTGATGTAATTGTCATACCTTGTGCCCCCATTTCAACCTCTAAGTGCAATCTTTGACATTCTATTTTTTCCTCATCGGTCAAATTAGGACAAGCTATAATTCCATGGCATGCAATGCAATACCTAAAAAGTGTGACTTCACCCTTGTATAGCTGCCGATAAAATCATCTTCACAAATATGGCAATCCCATACCCTAGTCCCTCCTGCATTCTTTTTCTTTTCAGCCCTAGCTGTGACAAATTGGAGAAGAGGTTTTTTTTTGTTGAAGGGGCCCTTTGCATATTTGCTCATGATTGTTGAAGGGCATTTAAATTTATCAGTTTGTTGTTCAGTACTAGCTTCAACACTAAAACTATCACCTCCCAAATGCTCTTCATCACTACTACTATCCCCATTGCTGCTCATTGTGCTTAGTTTTGAGATTTAAGAATGCAATGAACTGAGACAATGAAAAAAATAAAAAAACTCAGACTTTCAAGCTTTCATATTGGTAAAAAAAAATGAAAAAATGGAAGCATAAACTTTCACACTTAGTTGTTGCACAATGTAGGAAGTTGAAACCCTTGCACAATCAATAAAGAAAACCTCCTTTGCAAACCTCCTTTGCTGCTACAAAACAAAAAAATCAGACTGCTGCTAAAACACATTAAAAATAAAAAAAATTGCTTATGTGCCCATATAGAGCCACGATTTTGCCTTGTTAGGACAAGTGTAGTGGTGGGGCCCACAAACCGACCCCACCTATGGAAGACTTTTTGGCTTTTTAAGTTTTTTTTTTTGGGCCTTTTTGATTGGGGATGGATGGCCGTCCCCGGGACGCGTGGGGGACGTCTACGGCGTCCCCAGCCGTCCTCGGGACTTTTTCCCGTCCCCAAATTTTTGGGTAGCTGTCCCCAAGTCCCGGGGACGTTCCCAGCATTTTCTTGAAATTTAGGGACGGCGTGGGAACGTCCCCAAGCCGTCCCCAAGTCCCGGGGACGGCCCTGTTTCAGAAACTTGGGGATTTAGGCCGGGGACGCGTCCCTGGGTAACCCTGCATTTAATAGTGGAATAAATTGAAGGTGTAGCTTGCAGAGATGAATGCTTATTTTGTAAGTTCAGTAAGTGCAGAAAATGACGTGCTTTCAAAGAGGAATTGCAAGAACTTCAGATACATGAAGATGCAGATTGGTTGCTAAAATGTTCTTTGTGACTCTTTTTGCTATTCAAAACTCATGTTCAAATCAATAAAGACTTTAAAGAGGCATTAGAAGAATTTGACTTTCAGATTTTTTGGTCTCCGAGATGCACTTAAGAATTCTACAAAGAAAAAGGGGATGAAAGATAAGGATAAGAAAAGGATGACAGTTCATTGTGTATGGATGTTAAGAGAAGCATAGTTATTCCTATGGCATTACAAATTACTAGAAGAGATGGAACTACAATATCTATTGACATTGATGATGCAATCATGATTCCAAGATCTAAATGTAAAAAGGAGTTTTGGGTGCAGCAGTATAAAGATCTCTGTTCTAGGTG
The DNA here is from genome assembly GCA_018584345.1 of Thuja plicata. Classification (NCBI taxonomy): domain Eukaryota; kingdom Viridiplantae; phylum Streptophyta; class Pinopsida; order Cupressales; family Cupressaceae; genus Thuja; species Thuja plicata. The sequence continues at coordinate 727,099 of MU224461.1, read as the reverse complement.
TTAGTGAACAAAACATCTATGGTAGCCATATGGTATACCAATGCTAAAAGGTAGTATTTTGTGTATAAAAGACCATCAGCAAAAGGTTATGACAGTCATGGTTAGATGAGTCAATCTGGTTGACAAAAGCAGAGGGTGCAAGGTAATAAGAACTTCCAAAGTAGCAATAGCAGTGTTATGATGTCACAAGACTATAGACAATTGTAAAGAATAAGAGGACTGTCATAAGTATTTCATAAGCATGAAAACCTGGACTTTGATGTAGAAATTTAATGACTTAGACAAGTTATCTAGCTAAGAAACTATGGAAGGGATTGCTCATGAAGTTCCCAAGAGCATCAAAAGCATTATTCACTGTTAAAACAGTGACCAATAATGCAAAACTGTCTTTGTGTAAAGAACGATATGATCTGCCATGCCCCAATAACAAGTTTTAGAACCATGTAAAACTGCTAGCAAGTGAGCATGCAAATGCATTTGCAAGGTCTTTTGTGTGCATCATTTTAGCTATTTCGGGTTTTGCAGATCATGGTACAAGTTCCTCATTGCAAGGCCTCATTCTGTAAGTAGATTTCATGGTTGGAGGTAACGTCATGACAAAGCCGTACAAGGAGATGGAAAAACAACAAGAGTGATTGAGGGCATAGAATGCTTTCAAGACTGAAATGGTCATGAAAGGATGCTTTTCCAATAAGGGCTATTGTGATGCAAAATGATAAAAAATGCAGGTTCCAGTTCAAGATATTTCCACCAAACCTGAGCACATCAATCATGGAGCATCATGTAGCAGCATGAAGATTGATAAAGGATGATGTAATAGGAGTCGTGTCTTGTCAGATACTCAATTTATTTTCATGATGCATTTTGTAATTTTGTAATTGACAAATTACATGTAATTGGGAAACAAGTTGTAATTGCAAGTGTTTTCTTCACTTGCAAAGTCATTGCATGTAATCCAACTGCAGGTCAAGTTAGTTAAGACTTGCAGTTGGAATAAGTCAAACTTAGTTAGGGAATAGGTCAAAGTTATTTGGGTTTCTCCCACTTTTCGCTCTCACCCTCACCTATAAATAAAGGAGGGTGCTTATTGTAATTTGCATCTTTTGGCAATGCAAGAAAACTTTGCCAGTTTCTATATGCTCTCTAAGACTTTGAGCTTGGATGTAGATTAAATTCCTTTTAATAAAAGAGGCACGCTTTTTTGAGACTTTGTGCCAATCCAAACTGTGATGTTACGACATTTATTTGAGCTGATTGTGAGTTTTATGCTTTGTTCAAGAGGGATTTGAATTCAATCTTGCGAAATTTGAGCTACATATTGCGTTCAGAGTTATAGTTCAATCTGAGTTTCTTGGAGACTTTGTGCTGCAGAAGGGCAAATTGATACAGTTAATAGTGGCTTGAAATACTTAAGGCTGAAAGACTTTGTGCTTCAGGGTTGAGTACTTTTATAGAAATTAGTGAATATTCGGTGAGAGACTTTGTGCCTTACCGTTTGTTCGGGTTATTAAATCTTCATTTGGGATAATTGTTGAAGACTTTGGGTTTCTACAACTATTCCAACCATATAAAAGTAGATTGGTGTCTTATGTGTTGTTCTTATGTCAACTCACAAGCCATCGATATTTTCGTAGCAACATGTACTTTTTGTTAAGTTCTAGTGCTGTTCGTAAGTTGTTTGTAAAATCTTTCTTGAAAGAAGAGAAATAGATAAAGAGAACCACCCTATTTTGTAATTTCGAGTTAAGTCCTTGTTGGAGCCACCTACGGTTTGAAGGGAGCCTCCCCTATTGCTGAGAGGAGAGAGTAATCTCACTTGACGTTGCCTAAAGTTACAGCTTTGTAAATTGTGGTCACAGTGACTTTAAAATTGTTAGCCAACAGAATGGATGTTTTTGCCTTTGAAATTGAGAAGCATTTGGTGTATGCCAGGGTTTCAGCAAATTGGACTTGGAAGAACGAATTTCTTCTTGGTTTTTTCAGCAATTAGAGATGGTGAAATACCCATTGATTCTTGCAGATAACAATGGCTTCATTCAGAGGTCATGTTTGTGCTAAACAGCTTAGTATTAAGGGGAGTTTGAATTATCTTCAGGGGTTTTAATTGCAGAATTCTCCATAGGCGGCTATTAGTAAAAAATGCAGCTTCTAGACAGAGTTTGTAGAGGGTTTTGAGGCAGCCGATCCACATTTACTGCTGACATGAGTCCCTTAGAGGCTGGTGTCAATCTTCTAGGGCAAACCGATCAGAGTTTGGGCCTTCATTAGATCACAGGTTGAGCGGCTAGCAAATTATATGCATTGAATGATGAATTTTTGGCAAAGTTTTATAGCTGCGTAGGGTTTCCATGTTTTTCTATGAACTGCAATTTAATTTCCTATATCAATAATTGCATTGTATGCATTGTTATCAAATAATAATAATATAAGGAGATCTCTGCCAGTGTTTATCTTTTGCAAGAGTTTGATTTTGTTTTATACATTGTTATATATTTTCAAAAACTTATAGAAGTATAAAACTTCAAAAGCAAAAGAAATTCAAAACATTGCAAAAACAATCAAAAACCTTTCAATTGCCAGAGTGACTAGAGATTGAGCCAGTTGGGCTCATCACAAAGTGGACAACCAAGCAGCTTAGGCATACTAGCAGTTAGCCAGACAACCAAGTAGCTCAACCAAGCAGGCAAGTAGCTCAAGCAGCTCAAGCGCCTCAACTAGGCAACAAAGCAGCTCATCCAAAAACTCTATTACTCTGAGTGATTCTCCGGAATTTATATGAACTTGATCATCAACCTTTGACATCAATGACAATTTACTCAACAATGAATGGATGAATTTGTTAAATTGTTTAGCATGTGTTATCTAGCCCCGCTTTACAAAGCATCTCTCTAATTATAGATTAAATGACAATAAACATCATGAGAACACTTTCATCTAGCACTTACTGCATATGACTGGAAATGTTAAAATTGACAAATAGTCTTCAGAGTGGTTTTTTAAATAATTTTTTTGTTCAAATCATGTGTTTTCATTACTTAAATAACAATAGAATGGCATAGAAGTATCATCTTATTACTTGACTTTTGCCAACAAAGGCAAGGGGAGCTAGGATTTTGGCATTTGACACTACATGCAATTGCCTAAATTGTTTAGAATTGCAGTTTCTGTACATAGAATGGTTTGCTAATATTATACTGAAATGCTTAAGGACACCGTTGTGCATATTCTTACCTAATTGGCTGGATGCATTTATTAAGAAACTGCAGTGAATAGAATGGCTAGGCATGCATAGGCGAATACCACATTATAATACTCTGTTTCCCTGAACCAAGTTGTATCTGGGCTTTTCTGTAAATCCTGGACACTCTTTCTCTGCAATTCAACCCACAAACCGATTTGTTCTTCAGCCGGTTGAGTGAGTAACTTTAAGATCAGGAAACAAGGAAATAATATGTTATCTGGCCTGGCTTTACAAGAATGTTAAAAACATTTGACACTTAAATATCTTTATTTAGGCATTGATGAGAAAATGCTAGCTTGCATTCAAAACCATAACTTGGCATTTTGGCCTGCACAATCCCTCAGTCTAGGACTGTGTCACAAGGAAGCACTTATGTTGGTTGAGGTCTTACATGTAGGAGTCTAACCTGTTGATGATTTTGATGCATTAGATTTGAATGATTGCAATCTGTGTGAAGGTTTGCATTGGACCAGTTTTTGATCAGTGCATGGCTGCCTTTAACTCAAATGCACTGACCATTATGCTTTTCCTTTTTTTGGTGTTTAGTTTTCTCCCAAATTAGAGCTGGTCTCATTCTCTAACCTTGCTAGTTACATATTAATGTATGCTGCAAGTTCAAATCTGCATTTTGATAAAAATATATATACATCAAATATAGAGGTATAGTTAAAAGAAATATGAGGTAAAGAGCAACCAAAAGGATCTATATAGAGTTTATTCCCCATATTTTCAAGGTTGTTGCCCAGCTTCTTTGTCATGAATGTTAGTGAGCTCAATTTTCTTGTTCATTGACTCAAGGACCTAGGTGATCTTGCCCTATATTGGCCCAAAACTCGTTGTTTAGCAACGATTGCTTCCACTAGGACGGTGATATTAGGGCACTGTTTACTCTGAGCTTTGAGTCATTCTTATCTTGACTATGCTTATCTCTTTTCAAAAGTGGGGATGATTTATAAAGCTTCTGTGCATGACATATTTCAAAAACTTATTTAATTTACTCAGATGTCTCCCCTACAGCCTCAATATTCTAAGGTGGCTTTCTATGCCAAGATATATTTTTTTCAATTTGTTTATTGCACCATCATCTATCTTATGTATGTTTAACATTGTTACACTTGTGTCTGCAGGATTCCTCATGGTTAGTTGAGAGTGTGCTTCCATCATTTGTGGATTAAGACTAGTAACTACATTTCTAATTTTTAGGTGCCCCAGACAATACTAAATTTGCTGGAAAATTATTGCTTGTACTAAGGTTTAAGAAAGTCACTTGCTACCTTCATATATTATTCTTGTAAACAACTACACCTTAAACTGACAGGATTTGTAGTAGATGTTAAAATCTAATTGGCCTTAGCGGAGCACTCCTCGGCCACTAAGCATCATATTTGTTTGGAGGATACTCAACTCCTGTCTAAGGAAGACAACTTCTTCAAAAGGAAACTTAAGGAGGCCATCAAAATCAATAATCACCCTAGCAACCTTAATCGTGACGATGGTTGGAACCTGAGTCTCTCTTGGCAGCTTTTACTTTCTGTCCTTAGAAGCCACATTCATTCCCCCAGTTGACCTCTCTCTTTTCCTTGCCTTCCTTGTCCCTTTCGCCTCCTTCTTCCTCACTTTGTTCTCATTGCCTTTGTAGCGTCTGGGCTCCTCTTTTTCCTTCTTGTCCTGCCTTCTTAGTTTTTTGGAGATTTTTCTGATGTTTTTCTCCTTTTATATTTTATAGGGTTTTGTTTCATAGTGCTTATGCCCCCCTTTTTCTTTAGCGTCTCCGGATTTTTTCATTCTAGACGACTTTTATTGATTTTTTCATTTTTAATTTTATTTTTCATTTTTATTTTGTTTTTAATATACTTTTAGTAATATATTGCAATTTATTTCTTCCTATTGTATTATATTTCATTATTTTTCTAAATAGTACGTTGTATCATAATTCCTTTCAATAAATTTCATCATATTATAATAGTTTTTACATTATATTGTAATATATATTACAATTTAGGGTGATATATATTAGAATATGTTTTTGTTGTCTTGTTGGCATTTCTTATTATGCATCTTTTCATGTTTTGTATCTTTGTGATGTTTCTCCTCCCTCTGTAATTTGTGGCAACATATTTCAAGTTATTGCTATTTTTATTAATTTGTTATATATTGCATCTTTTGGTTAGTTATAGTAGCAATATATTATTATATATTGTAATTTATATTATAATAAATTGTAATTTATATAATAATATATTGTTATTTAGTTCAGTCAATAATTTAGTGTAATACATGTTAATATAGTGTAATAATTTGCAATTAATATTACAATATGTTGCAATATTTATTGCAAAATATTATAATATATTATAATATCTTTTGTTTCGTATTGTATCTTAGTTCCACTCCTTTTTGTATTTTAGTCCTTCGCCTTTTGGGATATTTTATTTTGTCTTTAAACATTTTATTATATTTCTTATAATATATTGTAGTATATATCACAATATATATAATAATGTGACTTGTTTGCACTTCCTTTTCATTTTTTCTTCTCTTTATATTTTTTTAAATTTTTGTTAGGTTTCTCATTACTTTCTTATGTATGGTAATTTGTTGCAATATATTAAAGTACATTGCTATTTTTATTGTTATGTATTGTTATTTAGTCTTTTATTTTTTACCATTTATGGTAATATTGGTCGCAATATATTACAATATTTTGTAAATTATATTATATAGATTTTAATTTAGTTCAATCTATAATACAGTATATTGTAATATATGTTATTATATGGTAATAGATTGCATATTATATAATAATGTTGCAATATTATAATGTATTCTGACTTATTGTAGTATAGTGCATTTCTTTAGAATTTACTTCAGTTCTTCATGTTTTGGGGTGATTTTCTGCAACATATGGTATTATATTGCAATGCTTGGTATTTTTGCATTTTTTCCATTTAGGTGCTTTAGCGTGTTATGTCAATTTATATTGTTTGTATCTTTGTCTCATTCCTCTGTATTTTTCCTTTCTTCCCTTTTTATTGCTCTTTAGTTTTTAGTTTCCTTAGCGATTGATTTTTTATTTTTTGGGTTAGTAGTCTTATTTTCGTGGCATTCTTGGCCTATTGTTTCCTTGTTTTACGTGCTTTTTCTTCCCTTTCTTTCAACTCTTTATACAGCCCAGGTCCACTACTTAATTTTTCACTTCTCCTTTGAACTTTTGCATCCTGATGATGAATCACGGAGTGTGATTCGAAACATTGATGATAAAAAATTTGTACACAATTAAATCCAGAAGTTAATCAAGAATATGTTGAAATCTACCAGATTAATTATGTATTTAAGGCTTATCTGGGCTGTTGAAGGTGTTTAAGTGTCGTCTTGATTCTGTAGTTCTCCCCACAGGTCATGATTGACAGGTGAGATCATGTGTTGGAGCTGCTGTTTTTTAGCTTATGTGGTTTCCTTCCCTTCCATTCACCCTTGAGAGCCATTCAGACGTGTTTAATTACCTTGTTCCCTAGTGTTGGACTGTCGGCATTTGATATTAGGAGAGGTGCCAGGAGATGTTCTTTGCATCTTCCTAGGATTACCAAGACAGATACACTTAGTTCAGGCCATTCTACATGGCATTATCAAATCTTGTAGGTAGTCATTCATGTGATTGTTGAGAATAATGGCCCCTTGTTCATGCACGTGCTCACACATGGCCCTCCATCTGTAGTTTCTGTTGGCCTTATCTTTGGCAACAGGTCATTGTCTGATATGTTCATTTGTATTGTTTAAAATTAAAAAAACACTATTATGCAGAGGAATTGGGTTTTAGCTGTTGTGGTTTCATTCTTCTATGCAGTTAGAATATTTTATTGTTTTAGTTTTATCTTGTAGCCTCTTGTTGTTTGTTGATGTTTGAGCTTTTTCCCCCTCCCTCGTGTCACTGGTATTGTTTATCCATTCAAGTCCTAATGAGCTATTGTTGTCACTTGTAGACATTAATATAAATTACAATTCTTTTCTTTCTTGCATTATGCTAAAGGGATTAATGGGTTGGTGATACATCCCTGTACATCCACATTAATATAATTATCCTGCCGTTCATATATTTGCGCTCAACATGAGCTGTGAATTTATTTGTAGATGCTGCTGCAATATACCATGGGGTGCATTAAAAGCATGAGAACTTTAGAAGTATCTAGTATTGTGCTGGTTATCCAAAGCTATCTTATGTGGAAAGAAAATGTAAATAACTAACTTAAACAAGAGACTATCAATGTGCAGTTATTTGATTGTTTTGTATGTATGCAAAATGATGAATATTTATCAATATTTTGTAAGTTTAATTGACTTGAAAGTGGTTTGTGTTTGTATGTTTAAGAAGTGCAGGATGATTTTGTTTGTAAATTGGTGTAATATATCTTTTATGTATGATACTTAAGACTAAATTGCCCTGCTTGGTATTTTTTATCCAGGCTGACTGCAATATGGATGTACGAGGAAGAATGATAGATGCTGGTGTCATAATTATTGATAAGCACGGCAAAGACAATATATCCCTCTTGTTTCCTATTTTTGAAAATTACCTGAACAAAAAGGTGTGATTGGCTTTTGTTTATAATTTATAATGTTGTTCTGACGTGCTTAATGTTTACTCATATTAAAGATTATTTGTGATTCTCTTGATTCATTTCTTGATTATTTCAAAATCTTTATTAATTTTCTTTATCAGTGTTATACCTGACACTTCGCATAATTTAGGCTACTGATGAGGAGACATACGACTTGGTTCGTGAAGGAGTTGTTATATTTACAGGAGCACTTGCTAAGCATCTTGCGACTGTACAGTCTTTCTTTGTCTTTGAAATGTTCATCATTGAAACTTTTATAGCTTGAAGTCGTTAATTTACTTTTTTTACAAACTATCCCTTGTTTAAGTTGGCTTTGCTGAACAGGATGATCCAAAAATATCCGTAATACTGGATAAGTTACTGGAAGTATTAAACACCCCATCAGAATCAGTTCAACGTGCAGTATCAAATTGCTTGCCACCTTTGATGAAATCACAGCAGGTGGACTAGGAGAACCATTGTGATTGAAGTTTAAGGATTCATGTTTTCCAATCAGGGAGGATGTTAGCTGGTGGGAGTAGTTTTTAATAGATGTATCTCATTTCTTAAATAACTCTAACTACTATTATTTTGCCTGGCAGGAAAATGCTCAGGTTTTAGTTTCAAGGCTCCTAAATCAACTAACACAGAGTGAAAAGTATGGAGAGCGACGTGGAGCAGCTTTTGGTCTTGCAGGTGTTGTTAAGGGCTTTGGCATTTCTAGTATTAAGAAGTATGGTATTGTGGACTCATTAAAGGCAGGGTTGGAAGACAGGTATTGTCTCAAAAACTAGGTTCTATAATTTGACAGTGAATATGTGAAGAGCATGAAATGTGGTTATGTTAAATTGTTGTATTCTTTTTTTTTTGGGTATCGACTAAATGTTGGGGATTTCTTAAGCTAATTTACAGGTTCATTTTACAGTGATTGATTTCAATATCCATGGAGTCACACTTAAGCATTGCTCTCAGGGGACGCATTCCTGGGGTTTCCATACAGTTCTAATGATGTAAGACAGTGAAACTGGGACAGAACATATCTATTCTGCCCCCTTTTCTTTCTTCTTTTGTGGGGATCTCCCAGGGACATTCTTTGACATGGGGCACATCTCCACAAGGGAAGCCTTGAGGATATGTTAGGGTGTCCCCAATGTCCCTTGTCTGCAACTCCAATCAAACTTCTATAGCGACTAAAGCCATTACTGCTGTTGTTTCTGCCATGAATGCTATTGTAATATATATTTACTAAAAGATTAAATGGAAGAAAAATCTTGAATATCCAAATGCAGATTGTTTGTGGTGATATTGAAATGGGAAACAACAGTGAGCACAAGTCTCTAACACCACAAATCATTGAATCAATCATTCATCTTTAACACACAAATGATTACATTCTATAGCTTTATAAAGCCATTCAACTTATTGATTACCCAAACCATTAACTAAAACTAGCTCTTAACTGACAACTAGCTAAAAACTAACATTGCTATGTTATGCACTAATAATCCTATGCTCCCCTTTAGTGTTGACAGTACCAACAATTGTACTGTCTCATATGTTGAACTTTTGTTGTCATTGATGTCGAAGAACTGTCTAGAAAAGTCAGCAAGAAGTAGTTATTATTGATAAGGTATCCAGAGGAAGGTAAATTACTTGTCATATCATGTCAGATCTGTCCTGATTGCATTTTGAGTTGGGGCAGCACTTTGATGTGTTATAACAGTGGATTCAGCTTGATTGTATGTGTAGTATCTTCTTGCATCTATCCTAGTTGGTAGAGGTGATCTGTAAGTGTTATCCAGAGTTGTAGAAGACAAGTTACCCATAAAGTAAGCTTGCAGTGACAGATGGATTTAATCAAGGTTACTTCATGCTTGGGAGTTATAAGCTGCAGTTTGAAAGGAGAGCATGTAGACATATGTTCTATTATATCCCAGAGTTTTCAGAGTCGATGTTCATCAGACAGAAATTTTGAAGTGACAGAAGGGTCAGGACTGGTAATTAGGTATGTAGCTGTTCTTGATCGATGCGGCAAAGGCTTGTAGCGTTTGCCTTCCAGAGTTAGTGTGTGGATGACCTCTAGAACCTGATAGGGTTACATTGGGAACTCGATAGAATGTTCTTTCTTCTGGAGTGACATGGGCGCTATTGGACCTGGCCTATTACACATTTCATCAAAACAAGTTGACGTGGCCGACTTGCGGATGTATTATTTCTATTCTAGGTCGACATGTGAATCTAATGGCAATTCTAATAAATATACCTAGGGTTCTAGGATCTGTCCTAGAATGTTGGAAAGCTATGTGAATGTATATTAATGTAATTACACAACATGTGTTGAAGAGCAGCTAGATGCAAGCAATGTGAGTTGCATTCTAATCATTGCAAGAGTTTATTAGAAAGTTTGAATTGACAGGAGGGTCACTGTGACTGTTGTATTTGTTTTGGATTAATGCAGCAAAGACTTGTAGGTTGTTCCTTCTAGAGGTAGCATGTGAATAATTGTTGGAACTAGATAGGGCCAATTGGGAACCACATAGCGCGTTCCTTCTTCTAGAGTGGTGCGTGGGCTATTGGACCTAGCCTATTACATGTTTCATCAAGATAACTTGATGTGGCTGACTTGCGGATGCATTATTTGAATTCTAGGCTGATGTGTGAATGTAATGGTAATTGTAATACATATATATATGGTTCTAGGATCTGTCTTGGAATGTTGGAAAGCTATGTGAATCTACATCAATGTAATTATATGACATGTGTTGAAGAGCAGTCAGATGCAAGCAATGTGAGTTGCATTCCAATCATTGTAAGAGTTTATTAGAAGATCATTTGCTGTGTGGGAGAGTGTTTTGGAGTAAGATTTGATCAAGTGTAAGTTGAGTGTTGTTAAAGGTCCTCAATTCATATCTTTGTTGTTGTTGAGATTGAAGTCCTAGTTACTAAGTTGATGGGTAGATCTGGGTAAAGGGGTTTGGTGTCTCCAGTAGGTTGGTGTTCACAAATACAATAAGGGATTCGTGACTCCGTTAGGTTTGGTGCCTACTTTAGTTGTAAATGGTTTCTTTGTTTGTAAGGCTGGATTCGTTCAGTAGATCCAAACAACTTTTCTCACCATGGTTTTTCTCATCTTGGGTTTTCATGTATATTTGGTGTTGATATGTGTGAATGTATATTTTTCATATGTAGTTTAACTATTACAGCTTAAGAAGCTTGCTAGAGCTGCATTAAGCCTCTAAGGTTCATGCTTTTAGAAGCTATTAATGGTAATTAATATTCAATTAAGTTGAAAATTGGTATATATTGGTCCTAGGCCGATATGCGAATGTAATGGTAATTTTAATATATATATATATATATATATATATAGGTAGGGTTTTAGGATCTTTCCTTGAATGTTGGAAAGCTATGTGCATGTGCATGTGCATCAATGTAGTTATACATGTGTTGAAGAGCAGCCAGATGCAAGCAATACGAGTTGCATCACAAGAGTTTATTATAATGTTTGAAGTGACAAAATGGCCAAAGGGCAGATTATTGGTTGGGCCCCTTTTCTTTATTGTATTGTATTCTGGTGATGCTTGTTCCTTCCTTACCTTATATATTTAAATATATTTTTATACATATTGTTAATTAAACATTAATATTTTTTCTGCAACTATTCCGAACTAATGCGACAAAGGCTTGTAGTGTGTGCCTTAGAGAGGTAGCATACAAATGATCGTTGGAACCAAACATGGCTAATTGGGAACCACAATGTATTCATACTTCTAGAGTGGCATGTGGGCTCTTCGACCAAACCTATTACATGTTTCATCAAGACAAATTGATGTGGCCAACTTGTGGATGTATTATATCTATTCTAGGTCGACAGGTGAATGTAGTTGTAATTATAATGCATATATATAGGGTTCTAGGTTTTGTCTTGGAATGTTGGAAAGCTATGTAAATGTACATCAATATAATTATACATGTGTTGAGGAGTTGGATGCAAGCAATGTGAGTTGCATTCCAAACATTGTAAGAGTTTATTAGAAGATCATTTGCTATGTGGGAGAGTGCTCTGGAGACAGATCAGATAAAGTGTAAGTTGATTGTTGTTAAAGGTTCTCAATTCATATATTTGTTGTTTTACAAAAACTATGAATTGTTAAATTTGGTTGAGAATGTGAAAGATATTGCAATTTTAGAGATGTTATGTTAAACTAGTGTTTTAAAATCAAAACAATAAGAGGCCTCCCCTTTTCAATCTAATTGACTTTTACATATCAAAAAATTTGTAGTTAAGTCGGGGAAAAATCTAAATTTGAATAGTGTTTGAAGGTGCAATTGGAGAGATCAACATTATTGAGGAGTGTAGGGAGATAGCAAGAAACGTAGTGAGATAGGAAGTGTTTTTTAAAATTTTTTTTTTTTTCTTTTTTTCAAAGTTTTAAGAAAGAAATATATGTTTTGTTTTTCTCTTTTCTATTTAGTTTGCAATTGCATTATTGTTTCACAAAACATGGATAACAATAATGAGAGTAGTGAAAATGAAATGGAAAAAAGAAATATGAGATTTTCAGGCTTAGTTGTGGGTTCATCAGGGTGTGAAAGTGCTATGGGTGAAGGAGAACGATCCAAACATCTGTTTGAGTTTTCTTCCATCATCTTAAAATGGGACCCTTTTAATTCAAAAAAGCTTCTTTTCCATTTTGTGACAGTTGTAGATAAAGACGAATAGAAAAATTCAAAGGGTGGTAGAGTATGGTTGTCATATTTGCAAGACAAATGTTAGAGGGAGCTACATTAGGGTATATTCTTATCACTTGGTCTTTAGACGACATGGGGTTAAGGTGCGTCTAGATATAGAGGAGGTTGAGGCTAATAAATTGTGTGTGGTGGCATAAGTAAGGTCTAAGGGTGTGCGAATTCCAAGATAGTCTGCACAATGAATTATACTTATGCCATCCATTGTTGTCAGTTGTAGTGGTGATAACTCATTAAGACGACAAAGAAAGACTATTTCTAGTGAGAAGTTAGGGACAGTTGCAAGTACATTCAATATGCAAGCATGGGATATGGTAGAATTTTACATTTCCAAATTTTTGTGTGACCATGCCATCCTATTTCATGTGGCCCATTCTTTTATCTTTACTTCCAATAAATATTCAAAGGTGTAGCTTTTGTTGGTCCTTCAGTCACTCCATTGAAGAGCATAAACTATGCAATACCCTCCTTAAGAAACAATATTTTAAGGCAACTTTGGTGATGGAGGATATGAGGGACTTGGAAATTGTCATGGATGGGTGGACTAGTAATAGACATAGGCCACTCATTAGCATCATAGTCATGTGTGTAGTTGATTCTTATTTCTAGGAGCTATTTATTGTTTAGGGAAGTGCAAGAATGTGGACTTCCAACTTAATATTTTGAGAGACCGTAGAGGAGGTTGGGATCTCAAATATTGTACAAGTGGTCATTGACTAGGCACACGTTTGCAAACTAGTTGGCATGATGGTGGAAGATGCTTACCAACATATCTTTTGGAACCCATGTTTGTGTTCATGCATTGAGTAGTACATTGGAAGACATAGGGAAGATAGATTGGGTTCAACATATGGCGACATGAATATTCAAATGCTCATTTACGACCTCCATGCCCCAAAATATATGTAAAATAGGTATGCCAATTATTTTATTTTGTTAGAGAGGATGCTTGAGGTGTGTACAAGGCTCTACAGTTGGTGATGGTTAATTTAGAGTGGAGTAGATGGCTTACCACAAACACTCTTGTAAGAAAAGCTATCAAACAAAGGATCCTTAATGGCAATTGGCGGTCCTTTGTGACGTAAGAAATTGCTGATTTTATTATTGTCTGCAATTTTTTAACTTGTCCTTATTGTAGATGTTAGTAGATATGTTGTTATAGACTGTCCAAGTTTTGGAGAAATTAACGAGAAATTTGATAGCATGCTTGGGTTGAACAAACAATGACAATAGTAGTGCAAATAAAAAGATAATATTAGTAGTGCAAATAAAAAGATAATATTGCAACACCTTTACAAACTCAAAAGACTGAACAAAACTCAGAAATAACACTGCTGAAAGTCCCAGGTTTAATTCATGATCTAATTTTTCAATATTTCTCTAATATAGTGACAACACAATTCATAAAATGACATAACATATGAAAATCCCACATACCCACAGAATGTGGCCAAGAAATTACTAGAGTTGCTCACAAAATATGCATTCCGAAGGTGCCAAAATGCTTCAAAAATGGATGGCTAGGTCTTGAAATGATAAACAGCAGTAAAGCACTCAAATATTTGAAGATTCCAGCTCTTACACACTGCAACAACTTCCCTAAAAACCTCACGTGGCCCTTCAAGAAGTGTTACGACTGGCTTGGAATGGTACGGCTAGCTAGGGAGAAGATATAACTAGGAAATAGAAATAAACCCTCTACAATCTTCTCCAAATCTGTTCTCCTTAAATCTGATATATAATAAGCTCCAAAAACTCTAATATCTTATCTCCAATATGCCCAAATGTGAGCTTTGAATGAAATCATTAAGTATTATCTAGATTGTATCTCTCAACAATGTAGAGACTCTTGCCTACATGGGTTTTCGTCGTCACAAACCAAAGATGAAGAAGCAATTTCTCCAAGACAGAAGCAATATCAAAATCAAACTCAGCATGGTCAAAATGAGAGCCAACAAGTCTCTTTTATACTTTGGGTCAACCTCTTTTCTCCCAAGGAGATTTATTAAGTAAATTTATTTCTTTTCATTTCCCTAAAGTTTCATTAAATTAAAGGGGACATATATTTAAAATATTTCACTTTATAACTTAACTGGCCCCATTCATAGTCCTTAATTAGATAGATTAAAATTACAATAAAGTTAAATCTTTAATTTAACTTTATTAACTTATAATTCATTGCTATTTAATTTAAAGTCTCTGTACTATATCATAAGTCGAGATGGTCATTAAAACTGAACCCACTGATAATTCTAGAAATAGTAAATGTGCCAATTGACTCTGTTGGTGCCTATAATTGACTTACTAAATATAGCGTAGGTGAATTTACGTGAAAAGGCTCCAAAAAAGAGTGTTATGCTTGTCACAACTATTTGAACATGAATCTATTCTTGATATTGCCTCCAAGATTCCCTAAACTCATTAGCCTACGAAAATTAATAAAATAGGTTAATGGTCCCACCATGCTGGATTGGCTTAGGAAAGGGACATTACATACGAGGAACATATTAAGCACATTGTTATGTGGCAGTAGAACACTATGAATACTTCACTTTGTATGGTAACCTCCTTTGCTCTAAATCTCAAATGGTTTGTACCAAAGATTAGGAGATTTGACTCATTGTGATGATGTAGAGGTGAAAGAGGGGGTTAATGAAAGCCCTTTTAAAAGATGCATTCAAGTGAGGAGTCTGCTACACTTCCAATGCAATGTCCCCGTTTGACATAGGATTTAATAATAAAGAAAGATTAAACAATAAGTTTTTTAATTATATTAAAATACAAAATAAATAAATAATATAAATATTATATTATTTATATATTATCATATAGTATAATAATATAAATGGAAGACAGACTGTTGATGCCTGTTTGGTGGAGGGTAGGATGTTTGAGGAGAAAATCTCAGATGATGTAGATGGAACGAAAGCCTTATGTAAACCAGACAAGGACCAAAGGTTAAATGACAAGAATATTAAACCACGGATGGATTTTGAGGTGAACTCTTCTTCTATAATGATGGATAGAAGGAATCAATCTTACTTGGAGATTGACAAATTGGAGGGTGAAGGGGAGGAGTTCCTTTTCAAAGACATTCGGATATCACCTATTAGAAACTTAGAAAGTTCATTTGAAGGGGTCAAGGATAGCGGGGGAAACACTGATGTTTCAGATTCAGAGTATGGATCACAGGCGGAGGTTGTTGGTGAGGGCGAATTGGGTCTTTATGAAAATCCAGGTATACTTGAGGTGAGAATGGTAGAACAAACTTCTTCCTCTTTGTCTAAACCCAAAGTTTGAGAAAAGAAAAAAAGAGGGCCAAGAACTACGCGGATGAAGCGGGAGATGGCTGGGAATGTTGCAGATTAAAGCAAACTTTTAAGATCGGAAAAAGGCCACGCCTTTTCCTGATAGTCATGAAGGTCCTTCTGTGGAATGTCAGGGGCTACAATGACCCCGACAAGATCCGCCTGATCAAGAGATGTCTTGATCAGGCTAAACCAGAACTCATATTTTTGCAAGAAACTAAATTGAAAGGCAAAGATTGTGACTCTTTTACAAGATGTTTTGGTAGATGGAATTGCTTCCTTTCAGATGCTGAAGGGGTGTTAGGGGGTTTGAGGCAAGTGTGGAGGTGCAACTGATGATGCAGGATAGGCATTGGTAATGGATTGGGGTGAGATCGAAACAACTGCTCACAAGTTTTAATGCGATCAATGTTTATGGTCCAAATAGTCCATCTTTAAAAAGAATTTTATGGCAAGATCTTTCTAATGTTATCAGCATTAACTCTAACGATGTGTTCATTTTGGGGGGAGACTTCAATGCCATCCTCAGCCTAGCTGAAAGGAAAGGTTACTTAGGTTGGGCAGGACAAAGCCAACAAGACTTTGCAAATTTTATTACTGAAAATCGTTTGATTGACGTGGAACTTAGAAATGGAGATTACACATGGACAAATCGGAGATAGATAAGATAAGATAAATCTATTAATGTCCAAGCGACCACAAGAGACCACAAAGAGGGTCCAAGCGACTATCGAAACAAAGTAGGCCAGCCCACAGTAGGAACACCAAACAGTGTTTGCAGAGAGAAAACAAAACAACAGAAGTAAGAAACAACAACTAACAACCAATAGTCCACTAGCTGCCTTGAGCAACCGAGAAAAAATCCAGAACCGAAGGATAGGCAGTAGGGCGAGTAGGGCGAGTAGTTATCTTGTTATGCGAGAAGTGGATTTTTAAATATAGCAGTTGAGCTAGATAGATTTTTATTGGGTGGTAATTGGGCAGAGACGGATTGGAATTGTATAGCGGATATTCTTCCCATAACAAGATCGGATAATTATCCCATCAGCTTACGCATTCAAGAGGAGTCAACTCCAGAGCGGGCCCCTTTTAAGTTTGAAGCAATGTGGCTGCGAGCTGATGGTTTCAAGGATAAGATTGCTCATTGGTGGAACACTTCACCAAGAAGAACAGGTAATAAGGCATTTCTGTTTTTTAAGAAACTCCAGTTCCTTAAAGAACAATTGAAAATTTGCAATAGAGAGGAATTCAAGAATATATTTGTAGAGAAATTACATGTTGAGCAATGTTTGATGGAGGTTCATAATAAAGTGATAGCAAATGGCATGGGAGAAGTAGAGTATAATGAAGAGAAAGAGCTTAACAAACAATATTCTGAACTGTTAGCAAGAGAGGAGATCTTTTGGCGACAAAAGTCTAGAGAGACTTGGCTAAAAGATGGAGATAGAAACTCTAAGTTCTTGCATAACTTTGTGAAGGTCAAGAGGTCTGAAAACAAATCATTTTCAATTTCAGATCCTAATGGAAATCTATTACAAACTGCAAATGATGTTAATAAAGTAGTGAGATATTTCTCAAGCATTTTTTTAGGGGACCCAACTCAGTTGGAAACTGATTAGAGCATTCTTGAGGTCATTCTGAACTGCATATCAAAAGCTCAAAATGCAGCTTTAAAAGGGCAGGTTTCGAAAGAGGAAGTGAGAAAGGCTGTTTTATTTAGGAGGTGATAAGGCCCCAGGGCCAGATGGTTTCCTTGCTATCTTTTATCAGAAATGTTGGGACATTTTGGGTTCATATGTTTGGGAAGTTGTGGAGGAGTCGAGAATTGGGGGATTCATCCTGAGAGATTTCAATAACACCTTCATTGCTTTGATCCTTGTGAAAGTTGACAGGCTCTCCTTTAATGATTTTAGACCAATCTCTCTTTGCAATACAATTTATAAGATTATTGCCAAGGCAATTACCAACAGATTGAAGGCAGTTCTCTGCTCAATCATTTCCAATGAACAAGGTGGCTTCGCTCCAAACAGATCTATCTATGAGGGGGTGATAGTAGCCCATGAAGCCATTCGTTCAATTAGATCAACAAACACAAATAGAATGATGATTAAACTTGATATTAGAAAGGCTTATAATGAAGTCAACCAAAGGTTCCTGCTAAAAGTGTTTGAAAAATTTGATTTTTATAATGAATGGATCAATTGGATAGTGAGCTACGTCAACACTACAAGATTCTCAGTGCTTATCAATGCAAGCCCTCGGGGGTTTTTTGAATCCAATGAGGGAATAAGGCAAGGGGACCCTATTTCCCCTTTCTTATTCATCATAATGGCTGAAGCTTTAGGGCGGCTGATAACAAAAAGAAGGGAAGGTCAATGGAAGGGAGCCAAAGTTCGAACTGGTCCGTGGTTCTGGTCCGGTCCGCCTGTGGGTCCGGCCCACAGGGAGGTTGTTCGAACCAGACCATGCCCAATTTGGACCCAGGCGGACCAGGCTGGAAAACATCAAACCACCAGCGAACTTGGTCACGCAGATGGTCAAAGTTAGTGACCGAGTTGGTTTTTTTGCAAATTTAATTATTTTTTGACATCCATTTTTAGTGTTAGAATACGTCGATGAATAGAAAAATAAATCTCGGTGGCCCCAAACCCCCGTTGAAAAATTAGGCTCCATATAAACACATCCACAACCCTAAAAAGTGGATTCTAAAGGCTTATGTTGGCTTCCACTTCTCAGCTTGCACTTGATGAATTTGAAGATTTTGACACCAATAATGTTATTGGTGCAACTGATCCCCTTGGCCTTAGCTTTGTTTGTGAGTCGATTGATGCCAATGTAGAAGAAGAAGATGAAGAAGAAGAAGATGATGATGAAGAAGAATATTAATAAATTTTTAATCCATTAGTTGAACTTGAAACGATGATACTTGAACTTGATGTTATGATTTATCACTTGACATAATGTTGAACTTGAGTATATGTCAATATGATGCTATGATGGTATGATCATGATTCATGATGCTATGATTACAAGTTTATGTTGTTTAAATGTTTTTCTTTTTATGATACTATGTGATATTCTAATCTTAACTCATGCTTCTAGGCTTCATATATATATATATATTTATAATTTACATGTTTTTGTACTAGCAAACCCAAACCCCATTTCAAAATTTTGCCGTACCGGCGAACCGGTTCTTTGAACCTGAACTAGAATCGACATCCTAGGATAAATATAGTGAAGCATCAGGCCAATGCATCAATTGGAATAAATCTGAAATATATTTTTCTAACACAAATATTCAAAGGCAACGGGAGATATGTAGGATTCTTGGCATGAGAATTGGTAAGCTATCAGGGAGATATCTAGGGATCCCTCTTTTTGGTGGGGCACGCCGATCTAATCTTTGGAAGGAGCTTATTGACAGTTGCGTCAAAAGGATGGATGGTTGGAAGAGTAAGTGACTCACCTCTGCTGGTAGGATTCTTATGCTTAAATCTATGATTTCTGCTATTTCGATTAGATATATGATGTGCCTTAAGATCCCTAAAAAAGTGTTAAGGCTAATTGGGTAAAGGATGCGTAAATTTTTATGCAATGGAACTAGTGATGATGACAAAATCCCTCTCTTGGCTTGGGACAAGGTTTGTAAATCAAAGGTAAATGGTGGGGCTGATATTAGAAATTGGCAAGCAATGAATATAGCTCTAGGTGCAAAACTAGTGTTGAAAATGTACACAAATCCTGAGTTACTGTGGGTGAAAGTAATGAAGGCAAAATATCTGGACTCTTGGGAAAACTAGAGAATTCTTACAATTAGAAATCCCCCAAAGGGATCAGCAATTTGTAACTTCATTGTAGAATGTCAAGAGGTTATCACAAATCATTTCACATGGCAAATTCGCAATGGTAGAAAGGCCTTGTTCTGGAATGATTCATGGAATGGTTATTAGACTATCAAAGATATGGCAGATTATCAAGAATTGAATAACTTTTTTTTTCAGATAGATGGGGGGAAAATGTTATTGATTACATGGAATTAAAACAGACCCAGGTAGGGTTACAATGGAGTTGGAAGAGTGTTGAAAATTTGGTTGTCTCGGAGCAGCAGGTTAGATTGATGACTGACTTATTCCAGAGCAGAGATATTACATTTACCTGTGAGGAAGATAAGATCATTTGGTGTGCTGCAAAGAGTAGGCAGTATTCAGTAAAACTTGGTTATCAAATCCTTGAAAGGGCTAATGAAGAGGAGCTTTGGCCGATGAAATTATGTTGGGGAAGAGATTGTCTTCCGAAGGCAGGATCCTTTGCATGGTTGGCAATTAAGGGGGAGAATCCTAACTGGAGAAAGAAGGAAGAAATTTGGTTTTATTGGACCCACAGTGTAATGTGTGAGAAAGCTGAAGAAAATGTTGACCATTTGTTACAATGCAAATTTGCCGCGGAATGTTGGGATATGGTGAGTTCTAATTTAGAATGGAATGGACCTATGCAAAATTCATTGAGGGAGGTGTTTATTAGTTGGCCCATAGCCCAACGAAAATCCTTGCTATCTAGTGTATGGAGTGTTAGCCCATGAATCATTATATGGGAAGTGTGGAGGGAACGAAATAGAAGGATTCTTTTAGATAAAAAAAAATCGCTAGAGAGAATCAAATTTGGAAGAAATAATTCAAGAGAGGAAGTGATTGGTGCTGCCACCTCACATCTCAATCCACAGGTTCTTTACACCTTTACAGATAGGCAGATTCAAGCTAAATGGCCAAGGCATTGATCATAGTAAAAAATTATAGTAAGAGAAGTGATATGGAGGTTAAGAGAGATGATATCAAATGGGAGAAGCTAGAAGAGGGGTGGTTTAAAATTAATTTTGACAGGGCAGCTAGAGGCAACCTTGGTCCTTCAGGAGCTGGATTTATAATGCGGGACTGGAATGGGAACACTTTGGCTGTTGGAGCACAAAAACTTGCCGATGGAACGAATAATTTAGCAAAGGTAAAGGCTGCATTGTTAGCTATAAAGTCTGGTCGAAGATGAATTTAAACCAAATATACTTGGAAGGGGATTCACAAATTGTGGTCTAGGCCATTCAAAAAGACAGAACTTAAGCTTGACACTTGCATAATTATATAAGTGCAATTGTGGAGCATTTAGAGTTTTTTGAGGAATTTAAAGTGAGTCATATAAGGAGTGACAATTCAGAGGTAGATAAATTATCTAAGTGGGCACTTAGCTTTGAGGCGGAGAATGAACTAAGGTTTGAAGATTTAAGAGGGAATTATATTATGAACTAGGCCGATAGATAATGTTAATGTGAGCTTAGTTTGGGTAGGTTAGTTGAAAATTTGAATTGATAAAGGGATGCTTTGTCTTTTCATTGATGATATCATGATTTCAAATTGGCTGAGAAATTAATGATTTAAAAAAAAATGGGGAATGGGAACAACGACAGGGAGATGTCCTCGCAATTATTATTCACATTGCCAAAGAGATTTAGTGAGTGTGAGGAGGATTTTATAGGGAATGTAATTGGTTTGACTTACGATGAGTTTAATGTGTTGAGGATTGTGCAAGAAGGCTATTAAAGGTGGAGTGGGATTAATTTAACGACAAAGCAAAATTCCTTTTGAGCTTGGCAGAGTCTAGTTATTGTTGTAGAGGTGTGTGGGCAAGTTGAACTAGGCAATGGAGGCAAACTTTACGGTGGACACAAAGGTGAAGTAGCAGAAAGGCTTCAAAGGTACGGTAAGTAAGGATCGGCTAGATGGTTTACTTAAATATAAGGATGGGGATGTGATAGAAGTGAGATTTGGGGTTTAGGACCAAAATTTATGGAAAATAAGCTGCGTTGAAGGGTGAACCTGGATATTATTTCTATGATCATTGCATAGGGTTTGGAGATTGGTGAAGACATTGCAACTATGAAGTGGGTAGTGAAGTCGCTGTTTGAGGAAGAATTGCTGGCTGGTCTTGATTCCATATTGGAATGGGTTGTGCCTGGCATTGGGACTGATATATTCGAAGGGATAGCCGACGAAGAGGAGGCAAGGGAAAATGACATCATCCCTTTTGTCAGGTGGATGGGTAATGTTTCCAATGGGGCTTACACTAGGGACAGATCCACGGCGTGGGCGAAGCTGAAAGTAACAATTCAGCGTCTTGAAAGGGAAGCAATTGACATTGCTCGGGCCTTTCCGGAAAGAGTGCCAAGGAAGTTGCGAACTCGAAGTGCTGGCAGAGTTAGGCATTTTAAGGAGCGGAACGAGTGATGCAGATATGATAGTGTGACTAAGGAGCACTCAATGGTGGAAGGAAGACAATCTTAAAAGATGATAAAGGCAGTTAGTTTTTGCTTTAGATGAAGAAATTTTGCGATGTTGGCCCTAGTTCTCTTCGCTTATGTTAGTGGTTCGGCTTTGTAAGTAGGCACAGGAAATGGCTTTGTGTTACTTGATAGATAGATTCTCTACGCAGTGTTTTGATTTGTTATTAATGTATTTCATGGAAGCGGTTAGAGGCCAAGATGTATGGTCTATATGTTATTTCAAACTTTAAAGAGCACTCAAATTGTAAAGGTGTAAGGGTTTTTTTGTAATAGTGTGGCGTTTTTTTGAGCAGTGAATAGTCTCAGGATTGCAAATGCTTTAGAGCATATTTTTATCTATATGATACTTTCAATGTATGTAATACTTTTATATATTAATAAAATAATCCATATTACCGACCATATATATATATTATACATATTATCCTCTGAAATATATTATAATATACATTAATAAAACATATATAATAATTTATTGCAAACAATAAATAAATAATTACTAATTAATAAGAATAATAAAAATATAAAATAAATAAATTAATAAAGATTAATGTTATCGGTTGAACCTGGAGAAGAGTGGTATCTCTTAATAGACCTCGATTACCTTCACCTACGCTGTGAGTGTTTACAGTGAATCTAATATATCAAGCACTTTAGACATCCCGATTTCATCATGACAAGGTGTGAATTATAGTGAGGTTTTGCCATGTCAAAAAAAGAGTGCCACATCACTTAAGACAACAATCAATTAGTCAAGAACGATTTCTTCCAACGCCCAGGTATTAGGACAATGGAGTATACACAACTAATTAATATCATTGATGTATTGTTAAGAGATTATTATCAATCCTGGGAAGGTGCGTTAGCACTAAGAGAAGAGACGTGACTCTTGGGTCTGAAATAAGACTCTATCATTGCTAGAGAGGGGGAGGGGGAATATATAGGAAGGTATTAATCTGAAATGACATACCAAGGATGGAAAAAAAATTAGATTATATAATTGTAACGGAAGGAATGGAGATGCGTTACCAAAATGTAAGATAAAATATGTGTGTAGATGTATATATGTGTGTTGGGGGGTTGATTTGATTTATAATTTGATTATCTTGAAATGTAAAGTGTTGATGTGTAAATTGTT
>MU224461.1:657430-694481 GCA_018584345.1 Thuja plicata | reverse complement strand
ATAGAACCATTATTGAAGCTGCCAAGGCCATGATGCATGATCAAAATCTTCATACCTCATTTTGGGCCGAAGCATCTAATACTGCCGTATACATTCAAAACAGGTGTCCTCACTCTATCCTAGAAAACATTACTCCTGAAGATCATCTAAGAATCTTCGGATGTCCTGTATATGTTCAGATTCCTAAAGAGAAAACAACCAAACTAGAACCCTCTGGAAAGAAAGGAATATTTGTTGGTTACAGTGAAACTACTAAAGGATACAGGCTCTACTTCCCAAGACAAAAATCTATTGAAATTAGTAGAGATATCAAATTTGAAGAAGACATTGCTCTCAAACTATCTACACTTACAAAAGAAGGATCCAATGAGAATCAGAGGGAGAACATTATAGAAAATAATGAAAATCACGAAATTAAGAATCGGAGGGAAAATGCCTTTCAAGATGATGGGAACTATATTACTGAAAAACCAAGTAGAAAATGATGAACTCCCTTCATCTGACCCTGAAGATTTTCCTAACAATAAGAAAAGGCGACTATGGGCAAGAAAAATGATTGAAAAAAATAATGTCGAACTGGATGAAATATTTAGAGAAAGTAAAAGAACAAGAAATCAGAGATGCTACCTTGCACTTATGGCTGAACTCACAAAATTCGAACCATCCAATGTTGAAGAAGCTTTAACATATCAAGCCTGGAAAGATGCAATGATCAAAGAATATCAATCTATTGTAAAAAATGATGTTTGGGAAATAGTACCAAAACCTAAAGGGAAATCAGTTGTTTCTTCAAGATGGTTATTCAAAATCAAATATGCTTCAGATGGTAGTATTGAAAAGCATAAAGCCAGATTTGTTGCCAGGGGTTTTTCTCAAAAGGCCAGAATTGACTACGTAGAAACCTTTGCTCCAGTTGCTCGATATAACTCTGTAAGGACTATTATCGCCATTGCAGCATCCAAAGGGTGGAAGATACATCAAATGGATGTAAAAGCAACATTTCTAAATGGTGTTATTGAAGCAGAAGTATACCTAGAACAACTAGAAGGCTTCACCACTCATGATAGAAATAGTTTGTTTTGCAAATTGAAGAAAGCTCTCTACGGCCTTAAGCAAGCTCCTAGGGCTTGGTATGAACGCATAGACAGTTATCTCTCCAAGTTAGGGTACTCCTAAAATGAAGCTGGCCCTAATATATACTTCAAAATATCCAAAGGTGAAGTGGTAATTCTAGTTCTTTATGTTGATGATTTATTAGTAACAGGAGAAGATCATCTTATTGCTAAATGCAAACAAAATCTCACAAATGAATTTGACATGAAGGATCTAGGGTTTTTGCACTACTTCTTAGGCTTAGAAGTATTACAGAAAGAAAATCATATTTTCCTAAATCAAAGAAAATACACCATGGACATTTTAACCAGATTTGGCATGATGGAGTGTAAACCATTAACCACTCCAATGGAAACAAATCTTCATAAGCTAAAAAATGAAGCATTAGATTCAGAACCTACAGATCCTACGTATTATAGAAAGCTAATTGGATCACTTATGTACTTGTAAACACTCGTCCTGATATCTGCTATGCTACAAACGTATTAAGTCATTTCATGTGTGAACCAAAGAAGATCCACTTAACAACTGCGAAACATATTCTAAGATACTTATGTGGTACAATTGATATGGGCCTAAAATATGAGACTATTTAGATACAACTTCAAGGGTTCACTAACTCTGATTGGGCTGGAAATTCAATAGACCATAAAAGCACTACAGGATGTTGCTTTAGTCTTGGATCAGCAATGATTTCTTGGTTCAGTAGAAAACAATCAGTAGTTGCTCAAAGTTCTACTGAAGCAGAATATATGGCCGCTTCAATGGGAGCTCGAGAAGCAGTATGGTTAAGGAAGTTACTATTTGGATTGTTTGGCAAGCCTCTAAAACGTACAGTAATTCATTGTGACAATCAAAGTTGCATTAAACTTTCAATAAATCCAATTTTTCACAATTGCTCCAAGCACATAGAAATTCCTTACCACTACATAAGAGACATGGTAGACAAAGATATTATCAAATTGGTCTACATCAGTACTGAAGAACAAAATGCTGATATTTTCACCAAGCCTCTTGCAAAGTTGAAAATCGAGTACTTCAGAAAGAAACTTGGTATGATTAAGTTGTGATTAAATTTCTAAGATTCAATCTCATAAATATGTAAATTGATGTATTCATGAATAAAATAAAATAAAATATTGCAATATTGTGTATTTTGGAAACATGATGATCTTTCATGTGTGTGAGGTCACTATTGTGAGGTGACGACCTACAATAGTTTGACCCAATTAAATTATCATTAATCCAGTTCCGAATTTAGTCAGGGATTATGATAATGTGTGCTTCAAGTTTTTGATTCGGATTGCGCCGGATATCTTGACACCAATACTTATCATCAAATCCAGTTCCAAATTGAGTCGGGGATTGTGATAAATTTCTTCTATCAGGTTGAGTACATTAAAATTATGTTCCGGACCATGCTGACTACCCTGATATGAAGTGATTAAGTGTTATTACTAAAATCTAGTTCCGAATTGAGTCGGGGATTTCGATAACACTCACATCATGAGATCATGATTCTAATAAATCCTCTCTTGCTGGGAGTGTTAAGTTATAGTTTTGATCTTATTGAATTATATATATATATATATATATATATATATATATATATATATATTTGAATGAATTATTTATTAGATTTGATATGCTAGAATGTATCGACCTCATATATATATATATATATATATAAATTGTGTTTATCAATATTTGACATAGTCGATTGCATATAATTTATATTCTATATTGAATCGGGCTGTATGTTATACGTAACTGTTAATCGACTTAGTCGATATCAGTTCATGGTAATAGAAGTGTTACGATAACTATCATACGATAGTTATATATGTGTTACGATAACTATCGTATGATAGTTATACGTAACACTATGTTGTTACAGGATGTATAATGCGGTTTATAACATACGTAACAGCAATTCGAAAGGGCGTGGATATGTAGGACATGACCCTACGTGGCTTAAGCCACGTATGGTCATGTCTCTGCATAGACATGACCCGACACTATGTATATAATCCCAGTTATATACTTTGCTTGTACATGTCTCTGTCGAATCCAGTTTACCCCTGAGGGTAAATAGTATATGCTGAGGAAAGACATCAATTACAGTGTGCATGTCTCCTCCTCAGCAGCATACCGAATATATGATTCTGCAAATTCTAATTCAGTAAATATAAATACATACTTACTTACTCAAGATAATACATTGTGAACAGCACAATAAAGAGCATCAAATTCTCTCTATTGAAGATCTCAATTCCTAACAGCTTGTGTTTTTTTGTTATGAAAAGAACATCTATTAAATTCTGTTGTTTACTCAAAACTATTTATGAGTTCACTTCTTATGGTTTCGTCTTTAGTTTAAATATCTATGGAGTTACACTCAAGAACTGTGATTAATTTAGTGCATTGAATCAATAGTTGTGGTTAAAAATAATGCATGTTTATTACTTTTTTGTACAGTTTACAATTTAATGTAAAACCTTGCTGTTGTTATGATGTAGCAAAATACGAAAATCTTCTGTTAAAGGTCTTATAGATACGTTAATATAGGAGTGTCTATGCTGAGATAATCTGTAAGCACCAATAATGAATTTTAGCTGTATGAATATGCTATTACAAACATATTGTGTGTGCGCGCTCCCTCACACAATTCCTCTAAATACAAATTAGTTTTAGTATTTCTAAAATTCTCATATTTGTAGATGTTATTCAGCAGTATTGTCATTATTTAAGTTATCTGGAGGCCAGATGCCCACGCCTTTCCTTTTGATTGGCTTGTCATGCACAATTTACTTATATTTGTTAGCATGAATTTTGTGTCTTGAATCTAAACAACATTCCCTGCTGAAGCATAGATAATAGGTGATAGTCCAATTTTTAGGGTGTTAGTGACTCTTTGGCTGTATAACACAGGCGATGTGAATGTTGGAGTCTAAGGGGGTGATTGGCAGATCCATTCAAAGGGGAAAGATAGAGTTCATTTGTATTCATTTGACAGGCACTTCAATGAGTAATATTATAAAGAAGATCACATGGAATCAAGTACATTATACAATATCCAAATAACAATGAAAGGCATAGAGGAATGACTAACTCCTTTCTTCTTTACCGCCCTTTGGATAGTATAGTCATGTTCTTTACACTTGCCATTGTGCACAAATTTGACAAAACATGTTTGATAACATACACACAATTACATTAAACAATGAGTATACCTAGAAAACCTCTTACAAATTGTTATTCTCAATGAACATAGGGTTATCCTCTCATAGTTTGAGAAATTGTATATTTGTGAAATACTAATGTCTCATTATTTTGAAAAATCTTTGGTTTGCATTTGGCATTTGGTATTTGTCAAACTAGTATTTCATGCCATCCAGCTATTTCAACAGGAATTCAGCAAGGGCACGTGAAGGAGCTTTGTTTGGATTTGAATGCCTTTGCGAAAGACTTGGACGATTATTTGAACCGTGAGTTATTTTTGAATTCTTTTGGTTTATGTAAATTTTGTGATTTCAAGAAATAAAGATTTGATTTCATCATTTTTTACTGCAAGCAGAAAGAACTGAGAGGTTAACATTTCTCATTTTCAGGTATGTTATTCAAATTCTTCCCTTACTTCTGGCATGCTTCTCTGATCAAGTTATTGCTGTTCGCGAGTCTGCTGATTGTGCTGCTCGTGCCATGATGGCTCAATTAAGTGGGCAAGGGGTGAAGCTTGTACTCCCATCTTTGCTCAAGGTCAGTTAATTTTTTTTAATTTGTTGTTGGTTGCCATTTTGTGTATTGATTGGGATACCCATATTGCATGCTCTTTAGCCACATTAGCCAAAATATGTTGTGGAATGGAACTCCTCACATTCTATCTTTCTAAGCACATGAACATTATGGGAATAGCCATTTTTGGCTGTTTGTGATGTGTCATTTAGATAAAACTATTTCTTGAGAAGCGTTGTTGTTTCTTGATAAAATGCTACTGTTCTGTGGGACACCTTAATTCTTACGTCCCTTTCTTGGTTTTTATCATTCTTCCACATGAATCCCTACTCTCCTTTCTGGGGCCACCCCACATGTTTTTGTAATGGAGGGAATGTCCCTGATTGTGATTCCGTTTTTTTAATATGTTCCTCTATCTCTAGATAGTTCAAATGTTTTTTGGCATCATGAATTAAAAGTTGTCTAAAAAAAGTTAAAACAAAATTGTACAAAAAGTAAAATAGGAAATGATAATCGATTGATATACAAAATTAAACAAAGGAGAGGAATACTTCTTAAATAAGCATTTACAAGATCTTTCGATGATGGAAATGATCGAGAACTAAAGATAGATTAGAAAGTTATTAAACTAACTAAACAACTTAAAGAACAAAAAGTCACTACAAACTAACTAAATGAATTTTAAGAAAGTTACTTACATGACTATTATACTAAATATTACAATATTACTTTAATACTCTGCCTTAAGATCATTCTACTAACTACCCCACAAAAGATTTGACATAATCTGCAGGTCATTTGGTCATGAATGCATAGAAGGTTGACTCCTCTTCAGAACGCTCTGCGACATGGGCCTGCTGCTGAGACCCTCCTTGGTTGGACTTCTAAACAGCTGATCGCTTTCTACATGTTGCCCTAATATTCAAACATCCAAATTTTAAATTTTTGCATTGAAGTTTGTGTCAGGAAAATTCTTGGTGTACTTCCAAGAGTCTTCAAAATGTGTAACTGTGAGAATTCTGTCCAAAGCCTTTGTATTTGAGTCTTGTCTTAGGTTATTAAGCATATTTCCTATCTTCAGTTCCATCAAGTTCATTGTGCTTATCCAAGTCCAAAAGGCCATTCCATTATTTCAAGTCCGGTCTTAGGGTGTGGTCTTAGGGTGTAGATCGTGAAATGCCCTGTGTATATGCCCAAACTGATATTTTACATTGGCCAAGATGCAAAAATAATTAAACTGTGAAAATTATAAAGTGTCACGGAGAATTGCTTTATGAGGATGCACTTGATACCATTTTGAGCAACGTGACAAATTTTCATGAAAACCCACTTCACCATTGTGAGATTTTAATACTTCAATTTTTGTCGGCCACTGTTCGGAAAACATTAAAATCTTACACTTTGAGACCTTGTGATGAAGGAATTCATTTTGGGTTGTGGTCACCTAACTCTCTTTAATGTCTGGTTAAAATTTTGTAGCACTGTCCTTTACTAGTCAAAAGATATGTGCATTTTCCTAAACCGAGCCACTCGTTTTGAATGGGAAATATTAAATTATTTGTAAAAATAATTTAAAATTTTTTAAAAATTATTTATTTCACATTTAATGTTTTGGGAGGGAAATATAGTTTTGTTTTTTTAATTCTCACTTTTCCCTTCCCTCATTGTGCGCTCACTTGGTTAAAATGATTAACCTAGTTAATCATCAAGTCATTTTTTGCTCAAAAACTTAAAATGATTAACTTGGTTAATCATATAATCAATTTTTTGCTTAAACTTTTAAAATGATTAACTTGGTTAATTGGCAACTCTCTTTTTGCTAAAGAATGCAAAATGATCAACCTCTTAAGTG
This sequence comes from Thuja plicata, assembly GCA_018584345.1. Taxonomy (NCBI): domain Eukaryota; kingdom Viridiplantae; phylum Streptophyta; class Pinopsida; order Cupressales; family Cupressaceae; genus Thuja; species Thuja plicata. The sequence continues at coordinate 687,781 of MU224461.1, read as the reverse complement.
GTTAATCATCAAGCCACTTTTTGCTTACAAATTCAAGTTGATTAACCTCTTAAGTTTAAAAGAACACTAAGTTGCCGGTTCGGATTCCGGTACAGATGTGGGTTCAAGATTCGTACAATTTTTTTGGGGTTGGGTTCTGATTCGTTTTGGGTTCGTCCGTACAAGAATATATATATATATATATATATATATATATATATATATATATATATGNAAAAATATATATATATATATATATATATATATATATATATATATATATATGCAGCAAATAAGTTCATACACCACTATGCTAATCTGAAATTATGACTTTTAAATTATGTAATAGTGCTTTAGATCAGTCTAATAAGACGTTCGATCTATATATGAATGCATATCTAATATATTTGAATATGTAGCAATTATTAATGATCTTAAAAAATGGATGCTTGTGTGATTTGTCTTATATATTGTAGCAATTCCAGTCCGCTATGTCTGATGTAGATTACTATGCAAGCATGTGCCCACAACCAATGGTTGTCTGCTCAATAAGAGTGAATCTACTAAGGATGAATAAGAAATAAAGTTATCTCATTCTTCCTGGGTGGAGTGAAATTCGAGTCCCCCTTATAGTTGCCGATGGATATGATAAGTCATTTGATAAAGACATGTCCCTTGCCTCTTCACTCATCATACTTCATAATAGCTATTCATCGCTCTTCTTTGAATAATGATTATCATCTTAATAATTCCATCTCATAACAATTATAGACTTGTATCTTTAATCACAACCTTTCATATGTAATCGTCTCTTTGTCTTTGAACATATAGTAATCATTGTTATCATGTTTTGATTTGTCATTGACAACTTGATATTAATTTTATGGATGTCTTTGTTTGCGTATTTATCTTATTTCCCCATAATCGGTTTAGAATGCAATCACACCTTCTCCTTTCATAGGCATTGCTTATCTCTATAATTGAACGTTGTTGCAATAGTTTTGTGTCCTAGCGATGTCTTTATGTATCGATCATATGTTATAACATATCTTAGTCTTACGTGGTTACTAAGATCTCGTCAATCATGCCAATCAATACTTATTAGATTGATCTAAAGCACTATTGCATAATTTAACACTCAAGAAAATTGACGTTTGGAGCCAAATTCGTCCAAAATTCCGTCCAAATTTGTTCCCAGTTGGCGTGGCTGTGTGAAAAATATGCAAAATTCGTTGGAAATTCTCCTAGCTTCCCACTGAAAAAATTGCAGGTGAATTTCTCAGTCAAAAGTCGAATTTGGCACGAATTCACACCGAACCAGAATTCAGAGGGAACCAAATTTTGACTTTTACCTATTCTAAGCGAATGTGGTAACTTAGAAGGAACATTTCAAAAGGTTAATCGCTCAGCTCATTTGTGCTCAGTTGCTCAGTTTTATTAACTCCTTAACCTCTATATGAGCACTTAAGAGGAAATCAGTTATTCATTAACCAAAAATAATTTAGGGATTTTATCAGAACCAACATATCTTCTTCACCCATGAAGTAAGAAATTGGAAGCACTCTATAGGCATGAGGTAAGAAATTGGAAGCACTCTACAGGCATGAAATAAGAAATTGGAAGCACTTTACAGGCATGAAGTAAGAAATTGGAAGCACGCTACAGGCATGAATTAAGAAGTTGGAAGCACTCTACAGTCATGGAATGCATTGATTGCATGACTTGCAAAAAATTGATTTGTTGAAAAGGCTTTAGAAAGTTTCAACTAAGAACTGCTTACAAAATGTGGAAGCATAAGAAATGCCGCTGAATTTTTTGACAAAATACTTCAAAAAGTTGCCGCCCCATGGAATGAAATGAAATGATTTCAGAATGTGCTAGAAATGACAACTTAGATATAGGGTATCGACATCCATCAAATCATTTTTGTCAGAATAGTTGGTGATGCTCTCGTAGAGCTGCATGCGAAATATGGAATCATAGACAATGCAGGTGAATTGTTTGTCAGAATGTCTCACAAGAAATGCGGTCTCATGAATTTGAAATCATTGTTTACCATTTCGGGTAAAATGAATTAATGCATAATACACATCAAAGAATGTATGACAATGCAATATTAGAGAACTGCCAACTTTTTCATTAATGCCAGAAACACTTGCATATAGTATTCAGAGTCCACAAGACACTATTTCTCCATATACATCATGATGCTCTATTCCATCCGAGAGAGTACAGATATAGACCCGAGGGGGTGCAAGGTGAACCGTTGCAACCCATAACTGCCTACCCCTCGATTACACTAAAGAGATAACAACACTTAACAACATTATTATTATCTCCCGACAACATCATCCTCCCCCAAAAAAGAAGTCTCTAATGACGCACAACAAAATTGAATGATGCCAACCCATCAACTATATAAGACAAAAAGAATTCAAGATCGAGGGGGCTGAGAATGCGTCCCTGAGGATGTAGGTTCGGGTGGTGGTGTGACAACTGCCAAGTGAGCACGCAACTTGTACACCTGCTGCGTCCTCAATTGCAAGTCTCAATTAGCTAACATCTTCCGTTCCATGGTGTTCTTTACCATGATGGCTGCCTCTAAGAGCTTCTTCTCCTAAACATCCACAGTCTCCATAGAATTGGCTAGACGGGACTCCAACATAGCCTTCTCTGCACGGGCCTCCTCCAACTCATTAGCTACTGATGCCGCCTTCTCGGCCTACCCTGCCTCCATTATGGCCGTCCTCTCTGCTGCCCATTCCTCCTGTTCACGGACCATCTCTGCTTTGTGGTGACCCAACTCCTCCCTGTATTGCCTGCAACTGAGTAGCCAAGTCCACCTGTGCGGCCTCATGTGTGCAAAAGATGTGCTTTCTCCGCCTAAGTGTATAATAACCCTCTCTGAAGGCCTCCTCGATCTCCCGGATCAGAGCATCCACCCGACTCTCGCCAATTCTCCCCCCGGAGCGCCCAATCCTCCAACATAGTCAAGGACTCCATAGCTGACCATCCCCGAGACTCATAACATGTTGTGAATGCCTAAGCACATCCCCCGCGTACAAAATTCAACCTCTCTAGCTCCTGGGCCACTTCCTCCTGAGCCTGTGACTGGGCAGAGGCCACAACCCGCCTGGCTCTGCCGACTACCTCCTGCAGATAATGCTCCAAGTCACTACCACCAATCTCCCTCAGAGGCTCCCGTATGCGGTTGTGCTCAAAAGTCTCGAGTTAGAGCAGGAACAGTCGTTGGAGAACTACACCTTGCCAGTTGGACAGCTGGGCTCTCTCTGGCAGGTGAGTTCCCCTCATCAAGATCCACTATCTCATGATGAGGAGGTAACACTCACCGTGGAGAAGAGTCCTCCCAAGCGGTGGCATCCTTGACATCCTGTGTACGTATGAGAGAGTCTCTTCAAAAGAGATGTATTTCAAATTCTTGTATCAAATGATAAACAAAGAACAAGTTCTAAAGAACTTGAGGATAGAGATCCATGATGCCATACAGGTGTGCACTGAACACGAGGGAATCATTGTTAAAACTTGTGAAGAGCTAACATGCAAGCTGAGGACTGATGATAGTGAGTTGATTACAGAGGAACAAGCCATGTCAGGGTACGTGCAAATCATCCATCAGGAATTGAAACCTGAAACTTTTAGTTATAACTCCATGGACAAACTGGCTGGTTTTAGAGTTGTCTTGAATCGTCTACAAAAGGACAAGTGGATACAACGTTGCAATTTCAAAGACAGCAAGTGTTGCACGCAAGACTACAAACATTGCTCAGCATACAGGCGCACTAGATCCAACTGTGATACACAAGTCTCTATGTCAATTTGAGACTTGTATAAATTTTCTTTGAAGTGTTGTTAGGACACCCAATTTTTGTAAAAGTGTAGAATCTTTGGCAGATTACATAAAAATATGTAAAGTGTTCTTATGTAATCATGCTGCAAGTACATTAGGTCCTGCAACATTGAATAAGTCAAAGTTAGTTAGTTATAGATAAGGATTGATTAAGTCAAAGTGGTTAAGGGTTTTCCCTTTCTTCTCCACTTTTCTCTCTCCTCTTTTCCTATATAAAGGAGGGAGCTCATTGTAAATATTCATCTTTTGTTGTGTGTAAGGAAACTATAGGCAAAACTCTTGAGTTTTGAAGACTTTGTATTTCATTGTAAAAGAGTTGAGCATTTGAATAAAGGAACAGAGATTGATAGACTTTGAGTTGTTGTCTTGACCATTAATGGATGTATTCTTATGTTGCATTCATTGATCCTTGTTCAGATTAAATAGTTATCTTGCTTATATCGTTGGAACACCTTTAATCCAAGTTTTTTGAAGACTTTGTGCTTCAGGAGATCATGGTTACTATAGAGAGTAGTGACTGCAACGATTCAAAGCTGAAGACTTTGGGCTTCAGTGGTATAATTTTAAATCAAAGTAGAGGGTGTTCAAGGAAAGACTTTGAGCTTTCTTGTGCATCCGAAGTTAGAGTAATTATTTGAAGTAAAGATAAGAGACTTTTAGTTCTTATAATTATTTCATCTTTAGATAAAGTAAACTGCTGTCTTAAAGGATTGTTCTTAAGTCATTCCTTGATCCATCGGTATTACTGCAGCAAGAAGAACTGTGTGTGATACAATTCAGTTTTACTTGAAGCCACTTGCGGTAAGAAGGGAGCCTCCCCTATTGCTGAGAGGATTGATCCATCGGTATTACTGCAGCAAGAAGAACTGTGTGTGATACAATTCAGTTTTACTTGAAGCCACTTGCGGTAAGAAGGGAGCCTCCCCTATTGCTGAGAGGAGAGAGCAATCTCACATACTGTTGCCTAAAAGGAACATTTTGCCAAGTTGTAGTCTTAGTGACTTGCAAAATATTTAGCCAACAATACCTATGAATCGAGACATACTCCATTATTTACAAGTACACCACTGCTCCCGTGGATTGAGACAAATTCAATTATTGACAAGAAAACACACTAACAAATTGTGAATTAGGACTGGGTCATTTAGCCACAATAACGCAACCACAAACCAATAATGAGTTGAGACTAACTCATTTATTCACAGTAACACAACCACCAGTAAATTGTGAATCAAGAATAACTCAATTATCTATAGTAACACACCTTCATTTATGGATGAGAGTTTCTCAATTATCCATGAATACAAACTAACAAAATTATGGATCGAGACAAAATCATTCATAGGCACCACTCACCAAGTTTGTAGATTGAGACAAAGTCAGGTATCTGCAAAGAAAAAACAACTGGCATGTTTGCCCTTGCTCCATGAATGGACTCAAGATGAAAATAGCATTTCTTCTCATGCTGTGTATAATCTTTGAGCAACAAGCTAGCTTGAACGTACAAGTTTGATTCATGATTGATTTAGGAGCAAACTTATATTAAAATATCTTCAAGAGAAGGTGAACCATTCTAAACTTGGAGCATCATGTTATTAGAAATATGAGTAGAGACAATTGAAGCAAGAATAATAAAAATAATAATAATACACGCTTCATTCATTTTATTCAAATGCATAACATATATATAGGATTTTAAACTCCCTTATTATAGGAACCACTTCCTAATAATATGAGCTGCTCTAAAATCTCACACTCCTAAAATCTCTCATACGACTATTAATATAAATTATTATAACAAACCCCACTAAGATTATTATATCGTAACAATAATATAAAGTTGTTTGTCAACAACTTTATAGCTAACCTAAATACCTATGTGAACACTAATTCCCAACACTCCCCCTTAGTGTGAACATGGGGTGAAAGTACATCACAATATTTGATGACCACACACAATAGCTCACCATACACTATAAGATAAGAGTAGGGACATTCACATCTACTTGTGGAACCAAGGATTGGGACTAACACATCTATCCAAGGTCTTACATCAAGTTTGGATAGGGACAAACACTCTATACAAAACCAAGGTAATGAACAGGGACATGCACATCTGCTCACAATAATTATGATTGGGGACAAACACATCCAATCATAATCACCAACTCCTGTGACTCGGGACAAACCTTTCCAATCACTTCACTATCTTGTGAATGGGGACAACCACATCTATTCACTAACAACCAAGAAATGTGATTGGGGGGGGGGGGGGACATACACATCCAACCACAAATTATAAAAGTTTGAGAAACAAGTCCTTGTTGTCGTTTATGCAGCCACCATTATAGATCACTGCCACTTTGATCACAAATGATATAAGATAGTGTCCGCTGCCACTTGGAAACCAATCTTGGCTTTATTAGTATTGGCACAAGTTTTTTTGTCACTAAAACAATTTTGCAACCCCGTCACTAGTGGCAGACGCGAAGTCATTGAGTGTCCTCTAGCCCCTGGTGCTTCCATCCTCCAATCAGTTTGCTACTTAGCAAATTTGTCTTTTAAAATAGGGTTTGGGTTTGTTAGTACAAAAACATGTAAAAATTATATATATATTCCCTCAATAAATTTAAGAATAAATTAAATTATTAAAAACTATAGTCAAATATATTATTTATTAAAATTATATATATATATATATATATATATATATATTATACATATATATAGTCCCTCAATAAATTTAAAAATAAATTATATTATTAAAAACTATAGTCAAATATATTATTTATCAAAATGAAATAATATAATATTTAATTTAAAATTAATATTAATATATATATATTGCTCTTATTTTAAAATTGAGACGACATATATTTTAATCGATAAAGTAACTTAGCTTATATAGCGTATTGCCGATAAATTATGTATCTCGATTTAATAATAAGTACTTACTAACATCTTGATTATAAACTTCAAGCCTCGAAAGTTGGCATTTAATTTATTTTTCAGGGTAGGCATGTGAGACCTGTTAATGTTTAGTAGCTAGATCGAATTCTAGCTCACATTATTTTAATTAGGAAAATTAAAACAATAAATTAATTATTTAATTTAAGGAAAATTAATTAATGGATTAATTATTTATTTAATTGGAGAATTAAATAAATAATTTATTATATATATTGGAGAATTAAATATTATTTATGAATTGATTATTTATTTAGGAAAATTAAATAAATAATTGTGAGTTAAATTATTAAGTTATATCTTTAATTTAACTTAATATATTTCGAGCTATTGTATTTATAAATACAATAAAATAAAAGTTTAAAGGGCTGAGCCCATTTCCATTTTGGCGCCAAGATTGAAATGAAACGTGTGCTTCAAATCTTGGCCGACTTAATACATGCTTGTTCATTTAGTCATGTATAAAATAAAGTTTGGATTTGGCATTTGAAATATACATTCCTATCTGCTCTATTTGGTGCGAATATCTCTGCTATCATATGCGATCCATATATGCAATAAAGTAGCAAATATCAAGAGGTTGAAATATCAAGGTGGCAAACTACATTCATTTGCCATTGGTGTGCGAAATTGTTGCTAGATTTGCTCCAGTGGTGACACTCTGTTTGGGCCGAAATTCAGATCAATCTCAAGTTTCAGATTTGTGTTTTTGAAGGTCATTGGAGGCTGCGACTTCATTACCAGATTGAATTATAATTTCAGTGATTTGCTTGTATAGTTCGAATCACTATTATAGTGATCTTATCACTCAGATCGGACCAGAATTCATATCCATATTATACTGTGATTACAATTGGTGGTCATTGGATCTTCATGCCTGTGATCATACGGTGATTGCATCATACAGATCAGATCTATATATCAGTACAGTTCGGACCAGGTTAGATTGTCTTCAAATCAGCGATCTTGGTGCATCAGTTAGACATTCATCTCATTCTAAATCAGGCATACTGTTCAGCACCGGTGGTGGTTGTAAGTTGTACTTTTGAGCTTAATCTATATCTTTCATTTGCTGGGTTTTTCACCTCCAGGAGGGAGGTTTTCCCAAGGTACATCTGTGTTACTTGTTCTTTATTTTTTTTAGATTAGATCTTGTCTCAAATCTAATCAACTTCAGTTTGTTAGATTAGTTATTTAGATCAGCTAATCAATTGTTATTTATCAGCTCTGTGCTCTCTAGATTTAGATCTGATCCTAAAATTAACAAGACCCTTGTATATTGTTCAGAAATTGTGGTATTGCAGAGTCAATAGAGATCTAGCGTTTGACCTAGAATTTGTGCTCCAATTATCCGTGGTATTATCTATTGATTCCATGAAAGTAGTGATGAGAAAACTAACCCAAAACCCTTGTGAGTGAGCAGCCCAATCCCCATCCGTATTTGATCGAACGAACGACTCTTCTGCTGTGGAAAAGATGGTTGTTGGTATTTAATCCCGAATCAAAATGCTACCACAAATTTTTGTCTGCTATCTATTTGCAAGTGATGAACCTTGAATTGAACCAACATTGTACTCGTACCCGGTTTGAACCAGACCCGGATTCAGCCACAAAACCACCGAACCCGGTAACATAGCTTTTCTATACTAATACTAATCTACACATTTAACATTCTAGGGTATCTCATCTTCTTTGGCCCTCTCATGAGAGAGTTAAGCCCAATCTCACTCTGATACCATATTAGAAATATGGGCAAAGACAATTGAAGCAAGAATATGTGATGTCCCCAAATTAGTAGGTTCTGGGAGCCTGATTGTGGTCAGCTCATCATCACGACCCTCGTGAGTCGACAATATGTTTTGAGGGTCTCAGTGGACATATTTGCCATTTTTAGTAAGTTTGGGCTTACTATTTATAGTAATTCCGCTGGACCAGTTACTATTTTTGGCAGTGCAGTGGGTGGCCATGTTGATCAGTCATTACCAGCAGTGAATGCAGGATTTATCGCATGACTTCATATTTATTCATTAATAAGTTATTAATTAATACCTATATGTTATTAATTAATAATAAAGCCGCATTATTATAATAATACTTTATTATTACAATAATTTAGAAGTTGTTATTCCAGAGAGTGGTTAACTGATGCATCTTTTGGAAACTATGGCGACAGAAGGATTATAAATATGGGGCTCATTCTTGGAGTTGATCATCGAATTTTATATATAAAACTTGTCTTGGGAATTGTTCCTGATTATTTGAATTGTGCCCTTGCTGAATTATAAGGGTCGAATTAGCATCTGGAAGACTGATTCTTCTGAAACTAATCTATAATTGGTTGCTGTGGTATAACCAACTACACCTCCTTCGTACAGTTTGCTTGTGACTTGGAGGGAGATCTAAATTTCGGAAACAAGATTTTGTTTGAACTGTGACCTGCATAAGACGTCGACTTCATTACGGCAGTGAAAGAAGTCAACAGCTAGGTGTAACTATCATAGCTGCATTTGGTGATTGGCGGATTTGCTACCAGCATTACGGGTGACAGCTGGGCCCGAAATTGGACATCAACCCGCACCCCATAGGGAGCTGTGTGGCGTTTTGGAGCATCTGCGGGTGAGGAACAAAGGATTTGTGGCCGCGATTAGCCATCACGTGGAGACTCAAGGTGGCGTTAGCCATTGTTAGAGATTTATGGCACACGTGGACAGAATGGTATTTACAAATACATCCATTTAGTATTTGATTTAAAATAGTTGCCAATTCATTTTTGTTTGAATAAATTCATCGAATATCATTTCCATAATTTTATCACATAGGCATTCAGAAATAATTGTGCATGCTGGCTGAGAAATATTGAATTTGAAATTGATTATTTAAATAAGGAGTTATTGCTAGAAACTGTTATCTTTGTGAAAAAATCAAATTGAATTATCAAAGAGCCAGGTTGGGCTCATTACAGAATAATTAAAAAACAAATAATACATGCTTTATTCATTTCATTCAAATACATAACATATATATAGGATTTTAAACTCCTATGTTATAGAAACCACTTCCTAATAATATGAGTTGTTCTAACAACTCACACACCTAAAATATCATATACGACTCTTAATATAAATTATTCTAACAAATCCCACTAACATTATTATATCTTTATAATAATATAAAGTTGTTTGTCAACAACTTTATGCTAACCTAAATACCTATGTGAACACTAATTCCCAACACATGTATCTAGAGTGAACATTAGAAGGGTGAAATCTAGACTCTTCCCATTCCCAAACGAATGACTGTCCATATACATTCGTGTCTACTCGTGCCTCTTCATGATCCACGCGGGTGACTCTTGGGTGACAATATCCATGTCACTACACGCTGGTGACTCTTCAAATATTATCGTAGAATTACACAGATGATCTGGGATATATGAGTCTCGGTAGAAACAGGTTGATAACCAACAAGTGAAGATAAGACAAATTTCTTTTGAAGCTACATACTTCAACACTCCCTCTTAGCAAAGACGAAATTTGCATGTCTTGCCATCTCTACACATGACAAACATAAGAAGCTGCAACACAAGCAAAGTGTCAATAACAAAATCTTCAACACTCCCTCTTAGCAAGAGAGAGATCTGTAGTATGGAAGGCACACATAGCTGCAACCAAAGATGTCCATAATAAATTCTCATCACATTGTTATCTCAGCATAACATTATTCATCCTAGTTACTTCATTAATGCGTAAAATTAAAGGCATGGAATTACACATGACTTCCACCATGACTACTCCTAGAGGGTGGAACAAGGGCTTTCACCTCAAACTTCTCCAAGAGAAGAATGCATTACCACCTTGCGTACTCGTAGAGGGTGGATCCACCATAGCTACTCCCAGAGGGTCAAACAAGGGATTTCACCTCGAATTTCTCTCGTAGATAAGAACTCATTAACAAGGGATTGCACCTCAAACTTCTCTCGCAGAGAACTCATTAAGGGATTTCACCTCGAGCTTCTCTCACAAAGAACTCATTAACAAGGGATTTCACCTCGAGCCTCTCCCTCTCAGAGAAGAAGTCATTAACAAGGGATTGCACCTTGAACTTCTCCCTCTCAAAGAAGAACTCATTAAAACTCATGAAATATCATCAAAATATTGAGACTCCCTCTCAACAGGGGCAGCATTCTCATGGCTTTGATTATCATAATACCAGGAAATTGGCTCCAATGTTTGTCAACAATTTTGCAGTCACACTGCTTCACAAGCTTGCTGATCCTCTGCAAAGGACATAGTATTCTCCCTATGTCGCTCAAGCTCCCTCTAAATCTTATTTCCTCCTCTCAAGAGAAACGAACACAAGATAATTTGAATAGATTCTTTTTACTTCAAGAGTCACCAACTCAACTTAGGTTGCAATCTCTCATCATCCTTGTGCTCCTTGATCCATCCTAGAAGCATTTAGAGAGATTAGAAATAGACTCAAAACTAGATCCCAAAGAGAAATATACAGACTAATACTAGAAGCATACAAGATTCACTATTCCCAATGTTATTGCATGAATTAACCTCATAAAATTCATGATCAATATTCAAGCGTATAATCATAAAATACTTATCTCTTCATTGTTTAATCTTCCTTACAGCTCAAGGCGAACCACACCTATTGCCGTCTCCAATCCTTTTGATAATAAACAACATTACATGGCTACCCATGATAGATATCAAATCTGACTTTCCAACAGCAACAATAAATTGAAGGCTCTTTTTTTTTTAAAAAAAAATCTTCAGGGATTAAGCTTAGTTTCTCCTCAATATCAAACCAGCTCAATGAACAGCTACAAATTACCGATCGACCACCAGCCCCTCTCGTGAGAGAGTCAAGGCTGTCCAAACTCTGATACCATGTTAATGTTTTGAACCAGAAGTGCATAAATAAACTGCTGATAAATCAGAAACACAAGGACACATAATTTATCTTGGGAAAACCCTCCTACACGAGGGAAAAACCCAGTCACACCGCAAAAATGATCTCCTTTATTTATGATACAAATCTGAATACAAAGCTTCAATATTCTGAGACACTTAATCAGAATAATAATCAACAACCTGTAAATAAGTCCCCGGCTAAGACTGTGAAAACAGCTTATTATAGGTGAATACGATTCACCAAACAACATTCCCAAATTCTTGAACTGTTACGGAATATAAAAGCTGAAGTGTCTCACTGCATATCAAAAGAAGACTCTTCAAATAGGAGACTCTTCCCATTCCCAAACAAATGACTGTCCATATACATTCGTGTCTACTCGTGCCTCTTCATGCTCCACGCGGGTGACTCTTGGGTGACAATATCCATGTCACTACACGCGGGTGACTCTTCAAATATTATCGCAGAATTACACAAATGATCTGGGATATATGAGTCTCGGCAGAAACAGGTTGATAACCAGCAAGTGAAGATAAGACAAATTTCTTCTGAAGCTACATACTTCAACAAGAAAAAGCTGCACATGAAAAGATAGACATATTTAGAACTTTCAGGTCTTTGTGATTGTTATCTGTATTCCTTATTTGTTCAAGTTTCATTATTCTATAGGATGTCAAGTGACAGGAATTTTTTATTCTAATTGTTATATTATGTGTCATTAGGGTTTGGAGGATAAAGCTTGGAGAACTAAACAGGGAAGTGTTCAGCTACTGGGAGCTATGGCTTATTGTGCTCCTCAGCAATTATCACAGTGTCTTCCAAAAATTGTTCCCAAGCTTACTGAGGTTTGCACAAAAAAAACATCCTCGTGGCTATTTTGAACTGTTGGATGTATACTAAGGTTTTCTTTGTTTCCTGCTATTTATTCAGATTCAATATTTATCTAGGTCTTTGTGTTCGTTTGTTCAGGTTTTAACAGATACACACCCAAAGGTCCAAGCTGCTGGTCAGATGGCTTTGCAACAGGTGATATGACCGAATTTGGAAATGATATTTATGTTCATCATTTTTTGTTTTCACTGGTTGACAATATTGCTTTATTGAGACATTGGTTGGGTAAACAGGTTGGCAGTGTGATCAAGAATCCAGAAATATCTGCTCTTGTCTCCACATTACTACTAGGTATATCGGATCCTAATCAGCATGCAAAATATTCCCTTGACATTATTCTACAGGTAAAGTTTTCATACATTTAACTTACTAATTGATTATTTAAGGTTCAGTATTGATTTTGGTCTATCAGCTTCTTTGCAGATCCCTAATTCTTATCATTATGTTGCAGACAACTTTTGTCAATACAATAGATGCACCTTCTCTAGCATTGTTGGTACCTATAGTTCACCGTGGTCTCAGAGAGAGAAGTGCAGATACAAAAAAGAAAGCAGCCCAAATAGTTGGAAACATGTGCTCTTTGGTAACAGAGCCAAAAGATATGCTTCCATACATAGGCTTGCTTCTTCCAGAAGTGAAGAAGGTATTGTTGGGATATATTTTGGTTTTGCCTCATTTCATGTTTTACAGACATATTTGCTGTTGTATTCCATTGCTAATTTTATTTCTTGACAGGTACTTGTAGATCCTATACCAGAAGTACGTGCAGTTGCGGCTAGAGCTATTGGGTCCCTCATCATGGGAATGGGTGAAGAGAACTTCCCAGATCTAGTACCATGGTTGTTAGAGACCCTGAAATCAGACAACAGTAATGTTGAGCGATTGGGAGCTGCACAGGGCTTGAGTGAGGTAATTTAAGCTAAATCATTATTTGGAGAATATTTGATGAGAAAAAAAGTCATTGTTCATTGCTTAAAGATTAGGGAGTATATTCGTTTTAGAAAACTTATATTGTACTTGCATTTGAATTTGAGGAAATGATATGTACATGAAATATAGATCAGCGAAACCTGCTAGGCACAATATGCATTTTCAAAAATCTCTTTTTAGAATCTTGATGAATTTCTTTTCTATAGAAAATTTTGGGGAAAATTCACAAAGATACTTCCATTATGTATATGTGAGTTCATGTCTCACAGATCAATAGTTGGTACTAAATCCAGTTTGTTGTGCTGTATTATGAGATTTTGGTAGGTGATAATAAAAGTTTTAGGTTGCATTTTCTCATTAGTAGCAGAAAATATTCATGATGGTGCAATATATTGAGCCTTATTTTTCTGGTCATAATTTTCAAAGCTAAATAGTTGAAATATTCTCTAATTTTCTTTGTCTTCTACCAGTGTAATCTGGTTTTAATGAACCCATTTTCATATTTGTCAATTCAGAACTTTGTGCTTCTGTTTACCCATACAATATAAATTTAATCACAATCTAAGGGAGATGTGCGTATGAGGAAAGCATCTACTCCATCACATGTCCCCTTTGTGTTTAAATTGTGTTTCAGATTCAATGTCTTAAACTAATCTTCAATATACACACACAATGAATGGAAAATAACTGCTTACGGTATTTAAAGTTTTTTTTCCCTCTGTGTAGTAACAAAGTTCATTAATTCTTTCTCATCAAAGGTTTAAATTGCTACTGATTTTATGTTTCAGGTCTTAGCTGCTTTAGGTAAGGAATATTTTGACTCTCTTTTCCCAGATTTCATTCGAAATTGTTCCCATCAAAAGGCTGCTGTTCGAGATGGCCATCTCACTCTTTTTAAGGTAACTTTGCTTTCATTTTCAGAAACTTAGTAGTTGGTATCATGTTATGTGACATAGTATGATTGATAAGCAGGAAATCCAGTAATGCATTATTTTCCAATTATTTTTTTGTACAGTACCTTCCGAGATCTCTGGGACCAATGTTTCAAAGTTATTTGCCACGTGTATTGCCAGCCATATTAGATGGTACTTAACTAAACTTTTATTTTCCTCTAGAACCAGTTATTGATGATTTAATACTAAAATTGTAGTCTTGACTACAGGTCTTGCAGATGAGAATGAATCTGTACGTGATGCAGCTCTGAGTGCTGGACATGTTCTAGTTGAGAATTATGCTACTACGTATGCAATTTCTTCATCAGTGTTGAGTTCCATTAGGGGATTCTGGCATTTGTTTAAAACTTTAATAACAAAATTTTCATCCTGAAATGGTTAAAAATGTTTGTAGCAATTAATCATCTTCATTCAAATTCAGGTCTTTACCACTTTTACTTCCAGCGGTGGAAGATGGCATATACAATGATAATTGGCGTATTCGGCAGAGTTCTGTTGAACTTTTGGGTGATCTTCTCTTTAAGGTATGTTAGTTTGCAGTGTTGTAATATATTGTTTTCTAATTTGCAACATATACCATCTGCTTGTTATAATGTATATATCTTGGTTTCTTGAAATCAGGTTGCAGGAACATCTGGTAAAGCACTTCTAGAGGGTGGGAGTGACGATGAAGGTGCAAGCACGGAGGCTCATGGGCGTGCAATAATTGATGTCCTTGGAAGAGAAAAGCGGAATGAAGTTCTTGCAGCAGTTTATATGGTTCGTTCTGATGTGAGCTTGACTGTGAGACAGGTAGGTGTTTTTAGTTATAAAATAAAATTATTATTGTTAACTGTTGATTCTGGTATCACGTGTGACAGTGAATCACACAATATTTCTGTTCTTTCCGCTTTAAGGAGGGTTGCAGGTTTTAAAACATGTGTTCTGTGCAATAGAGTATTACCATTAAATTTTCTTTTAATGTTGTTTATGAGTAAATGACAACTAAAAGTTTGAATTTTTTATGGTTTCAGACTGCACTGCATGTGTGGAAGACTGTTGTTGCTAATACTCCAAAAACACTTAAAGAAATCATGCCAGTTTTGATGAGTACACTTATTACTTCATTAGCATCTTCATCGTCAGAGAGGCGACAGGTTTGCTTGCTTTGATTTATTGTTTCTTGCATTTTTCAGTTGATTTTTGCTTGATATGATGTATGATATGCACAGATGTTTGCATTCTATGTCAGGTTGCAGGCAGGTCACTTGGAGAGCTTGTTCGGAAACTAGGAGAGAGGGTGTTACCATCCATCATTCCAATATTGGCTCAAGGCCTGAAAGATTCAAATGCTAGCAGAAGACAAGTAAATTGAGATCTTATGTATTGAATATGGGATATGCTCTTTAGCATTTCATTTGCTTGTCTGCAAAATTAACTTGACATTATAGGGGAAGTTGTTATATAGGTCTTTAACGGTAGTTGAAATAAAAAATACATTTGTAAAAGTAAAATAAGCTAAAATGTTTTGAAGTACAATTTAAAGCATGTGATTAGTGGTTAAGACATTTTAATTTATTTTACTTTTGCAAATATATTTGTTATTTCAACTACCATTAAAAACCTATATACAGGCTTCCCTTATTATGTCAATACACACACACACACACACACACACACACACACATAGATAGATAGATATGTATGTATAGACACACACAAATATACACACAGACACATGTGAATAGTGGTTATTTCACATTGATTGCAAAGTAAAAGGTGCTGGTTTGAAGAATCTAATGATTACACGCACACGCACACACCATTTGAGCTTTATCCCATTTGACAAAATTATGCAATATATTGACATCAAACATTTTGTATATAAGTTTTAAATTTTAATTGTGTGATGTTTAATGTTCCCTAATCACAACTATTCTGTATTTAGGCGTTGAGGGTAAAAGAGGCAACACATTTAGATTTTAGCAGGACGTAAGAAGATGCTAATTTCTGTATGGCTACTCTATCTAATATATTTGACCATTTTAACACAACTGATGCATAATCTTGTATAAGAAATACTGTTTTATGAGGGCATATAAAAGCATGTGATTCGATGAAAAAAAAAAATATCTGTTACAAGTGGGTTGCTGATGAAATTTTGTAGTCAATTTATTCTATATATTATTTGCTACTCTACAATTTTATACCATATTAGCATTCGATTTTCATGACATCAACATGTTATGATGTAAGTATAAATGGAATCAATTACCTTGGTTTTATGTGGGTTAGGCTGGGGACCTTTAAAACAAAGCGGTGAAAATAAAGAAAACAAGTCTTTTTGCTATTTCATGCCAAATATAGCGTGTAAAGATAAAATTCGATATTTTTTTTATAAAGATGCTACTCATACAAAAATTCATAGGATTACTAATTAACTGTATTATTCAACTAAGAGGGTTTAAATGTAAAAAATGGATGGCCCTAAAGTGGTAAGATGTTCAGTTCTGAAACATGGCCCTCGTAATTGTTGAAATTTTGATTTGTACACAAAATCTATTCAAAGTAGAAGTAAGATTGAAAGAAACTATAGTAATTTTTGAAAGTTAAAATGTAAAATAAGAATTACAAACTGATATTTTTTTTGTGAGAACATATTAAAAGAAGAAAAAAGAAAAATAATTATCTGCAGGAAAAATATCATACTTGGAGAGTATCATATGTATAAGAGAAATTGCAAAAGATTTGGTCTTTAAAAAATCAACACTTAGAAAATAGGGTACCGAGCAATTCCAGAGGTTGACCAACGTCTAGATACAAGGATGCGTAGAATCTAAGTTACTGGTACGGATACAGGTACGAGAACCGGGTACGTGGGTATGTGCAATTATTTTTTGGGATTTGGGTATGTGTGTATATACTATATATAATATATATATATTATATACAAAAAATTAAAGAAATATATAGATCTGTAAAACTAAATCATTTGATAGTATGATACTTCATCATTGATCAATGGCAAATGTCAAAGATAAATACTAAATGCCGATTGATAGCTCAAAAATATTCAAATAAGCCATATCATATATTCCTGGGTTCACGATTCAAATAGTGAAAATCATTACAATTAGAAATTGATAATAAAAAATGGTATTGTCTTCTATCTTCATTGTTCAATGTAGTTGATCAATCATCAAAAGGATTATCAAAAAAAAAACATTATCTATTGTATTTTCAGTTTCTGCAAGTTCAAGATCATTTGAACCCAAAGCGGTGCCACTCGCATTAGATGCACCATGTGTAGGCATGTTATCATCATCATCATGCATAACGGTTCTAACAAGATGCTCAATGGTCGCATCCAAGTTGGTATACTCAGCAGCTACATCCTAAAGCTTTGCTGCCCCATCCTTGTATTCGGGATCCTTACATGACAAAAGACACAAATTGGAATGAATATAAACCAAGTCTTCAGCTCTTTTTGCAGCCTATTGGTTATGCTTCATTGAGTGGATAAAGGAGTATGTACTCCATTTCTGTTCAGTGCTAGAAGAATTTGCAACTTGGAGAGAATACTAACAAAATTAAAAAAATGCAAAGTAAATTAAATAATGTTAAGTACTAAATTCTACAATAAAAGTGGTAAAAGAACAAAAAGAACCTACTTGTGAGAGGATTTTGATTGCAATAGGTTGGAGGTACATATAATCTTGACCGTGGAGGTACCACCATGTACTAGCATCCATTTCGGACTGGTCATTAACAATACAATAAGTATGATTTCTTCCTGAGACAAACAAGCCAATTTCTCTCATAACGTTTTTCTCCACTTCTAGATCTTGGAAGAGTCTACTAAATGCTTGTTTGTACCTAGTAGCAACTAAAGAATCTCTTATGGTGGTAAATTGGTTATCTCCCTCGGAAAGAAAGTACATTGCTATAGTACGTTGGAGATAGGGCATATGAAGGAGGTGCTGATGCAGGAGCATCCTAGGGTAGTTGGCAATCCCGTGTCACCAAAAACATGTTTTGGTTTGATCTTGATTTGTTGCTTGGGAGCTCGGTAATCTGGTCGGTAATTGCCTTGTAGTTCCTTGTTGGAGTGCTTGATAACTTGTTTGCTCGGTGACTAGTTGCTCGGTGTCGGTGACTTGCTACTCAGTGGAGCTTGACTCGGTTGTGCCTCTCACCGAGTGGTCTATTCTCGGTGTTCTTGATCACTGACGGGTTTATGCTATTTGTTGGGTTGGCCGACTGGTGCATTTAATTTGTAGTTGCGTGTAGGAGATGTGAGGACCTATATCTCGTTTGGTTCACTCCCCTATGCAGATTTAATGACTGTTGGAGGACGACTAATGGATAACACATTGGTTGTGTGTTCATGATCCCGACTTGAGTTTATTTATGTTATTTCAATTGTAATGTTGACTTGTGGCAAGTTTGTATAAAAGAGAGTCTAGGTTGATGTTTAGAGGGAGATAGAGAGGAGGGGGATAGTAAGCTATAAGCTGAAGAACTGAAGGATGATGCAAATAGTTGTAAGTGTGTAGATAGAAATTGCAGATTGCTTGGAGGCTTGTGAGCACAAGTTTAGATCTGGTTTCTTCCACTCAGCTATAGAGTAGACTGGGAATGTTGGATCCTGTGAGATCTTGTTGGTGCTATTGTTGTTTTGGCCCTAACCGGGAAGGCCTTACAACCTGACATGTTGATTGTAATATTCGGTTATTGATAACAATCTGATTATGGTTTTTGCATAATTGAATCTGAATCTGAGTATATGTTGATATAAATTGTTACATCTCTGGTGTTATGTTTCCAATGTTGTCTTATTGTTGGTTGCAAGTTTGGAAAGTCCTTTATTGGATCCTTCGAGCTTGACTGCATCAAGTGTTATCAGAGTTGGTTCGTTTCTTGTGGAGCTTAGGGTTTTCGAAGATCTGGAGAGATGCCTCCGAGAAGATTGGACCCTAGGGCGATTGCAGATCTATCTGAGGAGGTGGAAGCGAGGATAACAAAAAGATTTAGATCTGAGATGGCGGCAATGAAGAATGAATCATAGAAGGTATCATAAATGCTAGATTACAAAGAGGTCCTAGAACAGATGATGGTTATGAGGAAGCTACTGAAGACTTCGAAATTGCTGGATCTAGTGGAGATGACAGAGCTGATCGGATGGAGAGATCTGGTGGAGGCAAAACTGATCGGCTGCAGAGATCTAGAGCTCGGTTGAGTACAAGTTACCAAATGGAGGTGTCCAACTTTTTAGGTACATTGAGACCCGAGGATCTGATTGATTGGATCGGTGAGTTAGAAGACTACTGTGAGCTGGAAGACATTGAAGATCCGCTTAGAGTGAGATTGGCACAGACTAAGTTGAAAGGACATGCTTCTTTATGGTGGAAAGAGTTGTAGAAGGACAGAGAAGAAGGTGAGATGAAGATCAATCGGTGGAAGTCGATGGTGACAAAGCTAAAAGCTAAGTTCATTCGTGCCGACTATGAACTTGAGTTATTTAAGAAATTGCATAATCTGAAACAGAAGGAGATGACTGTGGAAGATTATACCGAGGAGTTCTACAAGTTGACTATTCGGTCTGGGCATAGAGAACTTTCTATGGAAAAGTTGGCGAGGTATATCAATGTTCTGAAATTCAATATCTAGGATGAGATTGGTATGTTGAAGATTGATTCAGTAGAGGATGCTTATCAATATGCATTAAAGGCAGAAGATAGGTTGAAAAGAAGACATCATGGTAATTCCCGAGGGAAAGAGAAGCAAGAGCAGTCAGTAAAAGATAAACAGAAAGTTGAAGATCAACCGAAACCTGTTGAACCGAGGAGAAGGATAGGTAGAGGTGTATTCAAAGGTACTTGTTATAACTGTTTGAGGAAGAATTTGTTCAGGACTGTGTATAAGTCTGGTGGTAAATGTTGTATGGTGATTGTTGATGGGGGAAGTACTGACAACCTAGTTGCCGAGGAGATGGTTCAGAGACTTGGTTTGAAAAGGTTGAGACATCCTTGGCCTTATAGGATAAGTTGGTTGCAAGAATATCATCCAGTAGAAGTGAAAGATGTATGGTGAGTTTTCACATTGGTACTTATAGAGATGAAGTATTATGTGACATTGTTGAGATGATCTCTTGTCATGTTTTACTTGGGAGACCTTGGCAGTATGATAGAGGCTATTCATGACTGTAAAGGATTTTGTTTACTATCCTTAAAGATGGACAAAAGTCTACTTTGATTCCTTTGAAGGGTGAAGACAAAGTAAGGAGGAACTTGAGCATTGGTAGTAGATCTGAGATGGTTGCAGGGGTTGGTGCAGGCATCAACGTTCAGAGATCTGAAGGCACTTCAGAGAGTACTAGTGGAAAAAGGAAGCAAAAGAAGAACTAAGGGAAGAGTGTGTCGCTTGGAGGACATGTATATCAAGAACCAGTTTGGGATGTATGTGCTGAATCCCAACATATATTCGTCCAGCTTCTGAGAACATCTTTTTGCACTTGGGGTGTCTGATGCAGGAGCATCCTGGGGTAGTTGGCAATCCTGTGTCACCAATAACATGTTTTGGTTTGATTTTGATTTGTTGCTTGGGAGCTCGGTAATCTGGTCGGTAACTGCCTTGGAGTTCCTTTTTGGAGTGCTCGGTTACCTGTTGGCTCAGTGACTAGTTGCTCAGTCTCGGTGACTTGTTACTCGGTGGTGTCTGTTCGGTGGAGCTCGGCTTGGTTGTGCCTCTCACCGAGTGGTCTGTTCTCGGTGTTCTTGATCACCGACGGGGTTTATGCTATCTGTTCGGTTGGCCGATCGGTGCATTTAATTTGTGGTTGCGTGTGGGAGATGTGAGGACCTATATCTCGTTTAGTTCACTCTCCTATGCAGATTTAATGGCTGTTGGAGGTCGACTGATGGATAACACGTTGGTTGTGTGTTCATGATGCCGACTTGGGTTTATTTATGTTATTTCAATTGTAATGCCGACTTGTGGCAAGTTTGTATAAAAGAGAGTCTAGGTTGATGTTTAGAGGGAGATAGAGAGGAGGGGGATAGTAAGCTATAAGCTGAAGAACTGAAGGATGATGCAGATAGTTGTAAGTGGGTAGATAGAAATTGCAGATTGCTCGGAGGCTTGCGAGCACAAGTTTAGATTTGGTTTCTTCCACTCAGCTATAGAATAGACTGGGAATGTTGGATCCTGCAAGATCTTGTTGATGCTATTGTTGTTTTGGCCCTAACCGGGAAGGCCTTGCAACCTGGCATGTTGATTGTAATGTTCGGTTGTTGATAACAATCTGATTATGGTTTTTGCATAATTGAATCTGAATCTGAGTATATGTTGATACAAATTGTTATATCTCTGGTTGTTATGTTTCCGTTGTTGTCTTGTTGTTGGCTACAAGTTTGGACAATCCTTTATTGGATCCTCCGAGCTTGACTGTATCAGGTGCAATGGTGTGGTCATCTTGTTCCAACGATAATGAATGATTGATTCCACCCTTCCCTTTTGAAAAAGGTTTCTTCGAGATCATTCTCTTTTCTTTGTATTACCACTTTTATTTTCTCTATCATTTTGTCCATGCCATCATAGACATCTCCCAAACATGGTGCATATGTATCAGCAGACCGGAGCATAGTCATGAGAGGCTCGGTGAAATCCAATACATATTCCATAGGAGCTCACCAATTGTCATCCAAGATCAGTGACTTGATCTTTTGGGTCCTCTCTGAATTTGACTGCTTCCCTACACCCCATTGGTTGCTAATAACCATTTGACCCAATGCCTCTCGCACCTTCAAAAGTCATTTCATAACAATTGTATGAGATGCAAACCTGGTCTCAACAACCTAGGATAAGGCTAATAGTAACTTAATAACACTTTAAAAATATGTAAATAACACAAAAAATATTACAAATTTATATACATATTTATATTGAACATGACAAATAAAATTAAATTTACCATCAACAATTCCAATCTCTAGAAAGTTTTGAAAATTGCTTGTGACATATGGCGGCTTGTCACAAACATTTGGATCTCCTTGCCCTCTTGGTATATTTCTTTTACCAACTCTATTTGGGTACCAATTGCTTGCATTACCAAGTTGAGGGAGTGTATAGTGCACGGTGTCCAAAAAATGTGCTCACATCTCTCCTCAATTAAAGCACTTGCAGCCCTACAATTTTTTGCATTGTCCGTAGTTACTTGGACTACATTTTCATGACCCACCATTTCTATGGAGTCCATGAGGATTTTTGGAAATAAACTTTGCATCTTTGACTGCCCTTCACAATCAACCGCCCTAAAAAACATGGCCCATTTGGGGGACATTGCAATAACATGCATCAGTGGATGGTTTTCTCAATCTTTCCATCCATAGGAAACAATAGAAACACCTGTTTTAACCCAAGAATCTCTAATTGGCTTCAGTGAGGCCTCTACGAAATTCTTCTTTCTTTGCAATAAGGTGGTCCTTTTCATACACAGGACTAGTGAAACCAGGAGGTGCACCATTGATTGCTGACACCATGTCTTGCTAATATGGTGATCTCACCAAGTTGAATGGAAGAGTATTGGCATAGATGCAATTTGTAATTTTTTGTTCAGCAATATCTCTTGCTTCCATTTTAAATGCCTTGTCCAGTGGACCTCTCATGCGGGTGGGAATTTGTACTTTATCTTCGACTTCCTTAGAGTGTATATGCAAGAAGGGATATTTAGAGACTGCCAAATGTATCAATGGGTAAATTCATTGTTTTTTTCCCTTTCCGGAAGTATAAGCACATTGTTTTACTCTTGCAACTAGTTTGCTAGCATCTTCTTGTTCTTTTATGAATTCCGCTATTTCTACGGGAGACAACCCCTTCTTATTTGGGCCCTCACACATTCCAATCCCTTTACCAATAGGGCCCATAGAATGAAGTTTTACTCGAGAATAAGATCTATTAAGTTGTATATTACAAAAATTAGACTACCAAATATATCCCGCACCTCCTAGAATTTGTGAAAGCCTTGTGGTATGTCTCCATAAAGGATATTGTTTATCAATTTTGAATCTTTGATTTCCTTCCACACCCACTGAACTTTGACTACTGGCCATTCTTGCAATTTGATTTTTTGCTATTATAAAAAAAATAATAAATGCAAGCATAAATTGAAAAATCTCCTTACAAGACTAAAGAATAGTGTTAAATGCTTACCTTAGACGCTTAAATCTCTTTTTTGGAAGACATCTGATACTCCATGAAGGATCTCCTTTGAAAAAAACTAGCTGCCCTTCAAAATGCCAAAATGGAGACAAAATGAGTATAGAGCAAAAGAGAAAACAAATTCATATGCTCTTATAGGTTGAACGACATCATAAAGGGCTGTTTTAGGGTTTCTTGGCAAAAGAATTTTAAAAAAATTTTCTTTTTAAAAAATGTTTTTTAAGTCACTTTTAGTGACATGCCTGCAGATGTGCTGGAGCACGTGCTGGATGCGCACAGGGTGTGCACCACGGGCTGTGGATGTGCGGGTTGCGCATCTGATGCACATCCACAGACCGTGGTGCACACCCTATGCACATCCGGATCACACATCTGGACCGCAACGCATTTGGACCCAGTGCACCAGCAGGGTACACATCCTTCAATTTTATGTCTAACATTGTTATGGAATATACAGATCAGTTGGCCAGAGAGAGCAAACATCAAGGTATCTGTAATGTACACGCAAAGTATTATAAAAATCACAATTTATTTTAAAATTTGCATGTAAAATTAAAAAGATTTATGGAATATAAAGATCACGTGGCCAGAGCGATAGTGCACATGAAGGTTTCCATACTGTACACCATACAAAGTAGAATAGAAGATATCATTATATTTTTCAAGGCCTTGATAAAAAATCAAATCAAGAACATAAATTACACCTCACAAAGAACATATGGTATCATATGATAATAAATTTAATAAAGTATTTTGATCTCTAACCATTCAGAATCATGGGATCTTGGCTTGTGTTGACTCAAGCTAGAATTTAGATGAAACCACAATTACTTATACAAATTCCCATACTCTATCAACAAGAAACTCGAAATAAGAAGAGCTGTTGGGAGGTCAATTCATCACATGTTATATGGACTATTATGAATCAGTAGGAATATTTGTCACGTAGCTTATACATTCAAATTTAACAAGATCAAGTAGCATCTGCAATGTTTTCCACATATCTTGTCTGAAGTACAATTGGTTTTGTACATTCCTGTTCAGACTGACTCATCAGTTCTAAGTAATGAAGCCTTGTACTTGAACCTGAAACGGTTCTTGGAAACTGTACAAGGAATTTGTGTTCTAGAACAGTCTTTGAGTATAATCAAGCAGAAGATTTTTTTTTAAAATTTTACAAAATGAGATAGGGTGGGATCACTGGTGAATCCTTTGCCTTAAAATTGTCAAAAATTCATGAGTTTGATGGGAAAACTTGTCAGGTGGGAAGAAATGGGTCTTTTTTAAAACAAATTTTCTCATTTTGTGGAAATGTTTGTTTGACAACATTTATAAAAAGATAAATTTATGAAAAATGGCACATGTGATGGACTGTTGTCCTCAAGGCCTTAATTTGGGCTTGGTGGCAGGGCCACATCTCTTTGACCTTGCCTTCAGGAGCTCTGTTTTCACGATGGGGCATATTGTCCCTCAACACCATTGGGGGATGCCACTCCTATAGCCCTGTTCTGGTTTGAAAAAGCAAAACTAAACTTTGTTTTGGGTCCCTTGTTTTCCACGGATGAAACTTGTAAATATACCATTACGTATTTTTATTTATAATCATATGAGACTATGGTGTGCATGCAATTTGTTTTCTGAGTGATAAATGAAAGAAAAACTACTTATGATTTCTCTAAAATTGGTTTTTTTACGGGATTTTAAGACTATTTCACAAATTTATGTGTTTTTCTAATTTGAACATTTGCTAAGTTTTTCCAGAGTTGCAAGTCCCAGTCATATTTTAGGCCTACTGAGTTTTTGCTGGGTCTGAGTTTATGAACAATGTGATTAACTATTCAAACAAATACCAAGGTGTGTCCCATTACAGTTATACCGATAAAAAGGTTGAACATTGTAGATTGGTATGATGTTATCAGTTAAATATGCCCTTCAGGATAACTCCATTCAATATCCTTTAGAAGCTCGAGCCACTAAGGTGGTCTTAAAAGATAAGGTACATCCTTAAGGAAAAATTGCGTTTTCCTTGCAACTGTAGTAGCAAGCTGATCAACAAATGCAGTGAGGATATAAGAACACAATACCACCTTTCTATGTCTTCAACGGGTTCAACCATACCAGCAAACTTTATCAAAGAGGGGTTGTTGAAAATTCATCACACAAGTAGCTTATGCTTTGGAATTTATATTCACATGTGTCATGCAGTTGTGCTTTCCTAATCTTGATAACATTTTTGACTTACTTTTTAGAAACCGATCCAAAACTCTGATCTTTAGGGGCTTCATCTAGGAATTTGGTTGACTATGTCTTGGTATGTCATACGCTCATCAAATCAAACCATATAAGGCTCAAAACACAACTATGGTATTTGTTGAGTGTTTTGGATGTATTTTAAACCATAATGTAGAATCATTGATATATATATACTTATTAGCTTTAGAAGTATAATGCATAAATGGCTTGTGCAGGGTGTATGCATTGGGCTGAGTGAAGTGATGGGTAGTGCTGGAAGGCAGCAACTTATGACATTCATGGGAGATCTTATACCAACTATTAGAACAGCTCTATGTGACAGGTATATGATTGTAAGATGCCTTGTTCCAAATATTATTGTTGTTAATGTCCTCTATTGATGTTCCATCTTTGCAAATAAATTATGAATGCTTACTTTCTAACATTAAAGTTTTCTCAATTTACTTTCTCTGAAAAATAGTGCTTCAGAAGTGCGTGAAGCTGCAGGGTTGGCTTTCAGCACTCTTTACAAGGTAGTAAGCTTGTGTATTAAGAGTGTTTGTGATCCATTTACATTGTTACATAGATGGTAGAAAAAGGAATAATCTTCCTCCAAAGGCTCAGGGAATCATAGCTGAAATTTGACACTCCTGATATTGCTGTCTTGCAGAGTGCAGGTTTGCAAGCTATTGATGAAATTGTTCCAACACTTTTGCATGCTTTAGAAGACGAAGAAACTTCTGACACTGCATTGGATGGTCTGAAACAAATTTTGAGGTGACTTACTTGATAAATGAATCTCCCATGCTAATGTGTGTTAGTACTAGATATAATTGTGTTTTTCAATGTTTTCATTTCTTCTGCATTGTAAGAATGATTTGTTCATTTTTTCTTCAGTGTACGAACTACAGCTGTTCTTCCACATATATTACCAAAGCTGGTCCATCCTCCCCTCTCGTAAGTTACTATATCATTTTGGGTAATGGATATACATAATGGACTACTCTTCCTTTCAAAATTACTTTTGCTCGGTATATACTATATTGTTTGTAGTTTCTGTATTTGATTGTGTGTAAAATTTTTAATCATCAACATTTTGGATCACACTCCATGATCCATCTTACATCTTCTTGAACTCTCTTTCATCCTGATGATGGATCAGGGAGTGTGATCTGAAATGTTGATGATTAAAATGTCATACACAATCAAATTCAGAAACTACAAATAATATTTGCATGGATTGTGGAAATCTAATAGCATTAATATACTATATTATCAACAACTTATACTTTTTAAACGCAGTGCTTTCAATGCTCATGCTCTGGGAGCCTTAGCAGAGGTTGCTGGTCCCGGTCTTGACTCACACATGGCAACAGTTTTACCTCCTCTAATTGCTGCTATGAATGATGGTGATAAGGTAAATTTTTAGAATGTGACGATTTTGGTCAATTGCACCAGTTTCCTTCATTTATTGAATTTTGTGTGATCCCGCCTTCTTAAGAGTACAAAACCATGCAATAAGGCATGGATATTCCAATTTTATACGAGACACTGAAGTACAATTTCAGTGTTTTAAATTATTTGATTTTTTTGGTTTGATTTGGTACTTAACATACAAATGACTGTAAAATTATTTTCTAGTCTAAGGGTTTACATCACTATGTTGCAGTGCTTACTTTTTACAAAATTGCTTCATTTGTAAATTCCTTATTGAATGCTGTACAGTGTACACTGTGATTATTATGAGGCATTCAGAAGCAGTAGCATCCGCAAGTCTTCTTTGCACTTACGACATTTGTCTCAAATTTGTAAATAATGTCTTGTTGTGTGATTACTGGTCCAACTTAAAAGTTCATCTCTTCCATTTGTGACCTTTGGTCAATGTTATTGTGTTTCTCAATGGTGATGCACTATACTTCCAGCCTCATCATTTTCTTCCTTTTAGAAAACCTTATCATATCATATAGAAATCAAAGTATACATATGTGGCTGTGTTAGGCCTGAAAGCTATTAGTTCAAGCCTGGGAATTATAGAGAGAATAATACAAAGTAGAATTCATTCGTACAAATAAAAATCTAGAATGTTTCTCAGATCCTCTAAAGCGTGTTTGACCATCACTGGGGGGGGGGCAAACCATAACAAACAAGGTCATAATTGTCAAGAGCCCAATTGGCTTGTCTCATCAATTATATGAGTCAGAGCAGGCAATCATCAAATATAGCATCTTCACATCACATCTTAGTTGATGACTATATCATTGCAATATGAAATAAATGAAAGATTGCGGGCATAAACACCTTGTTGATTTGGTTTTGTCCAGGGTATTAAAGTAATATTGTAATATTTACCTTGGTCATTTAGTTAGTTTAACTAGTAACTTTCTATTTTGTAAGCCAATTAGATAGTTTAGTAACTTTCTATTCTGTTTTTAGTTCTCGATTGTTTCCGTTATGGAAAGATCTTGTAATTGCTTATTTAAGGAGTTTTCGTCTCCTTTGTAAATCAATTCAATCAATCCATCAATTATCATGTTACGGTATTAGAGCCCATAGGTTAGTTTTTTGGTAATTTTTTAAAAATTTGTAGTTTCAAGTTTCAACACCTGGAATATATTTTTAGAAGTTTTTTTACCGATTTTTAAAAATAAAATCGACGTTTTAAGTGAAGCTCATGGGTCTTCTTTTCTGTGTATTGCGTTGAGTTGCGACCTACGGTTTTCAGCACTGTTTCCTAGGGGTTTTGGAGTTTTCTATGTGATTTTTGGCCCTGTGAAAAATAGCGACCTAGTTTTTGTTTGTGTTTCACCGCATAGAGGTCTTGTGATTATGCTCGTACAAAGGGTGTCACAATTGTGTCTGATCTCAGTCTTTTGAGTCTGCAAGGGTGTTTCTTAGCAAAACATGACGAAACTCTTTGGTGCAACCTGTGCGTTTTTTGGTTTTTTGGTGCCGGTTTCAAGTGGATTGTGCCGTTTTTAAGAGTCAGTATTATTCTTTGAGTTTTTGGGACGCCTCTGATCTGGTCCGCACGGCTTTTTAGTTTTTTCATGTGACAAAAGGAGCTACTTTAGTTCTGCGAAAGAGGGTTTTGTCTTCTGTCTGCCATTTTCAGAAGAATCGCACAACTGTCTACCATTTTTGCATTTTCATGATTTTTTATGGGCAGGACGAAGGGTTTTTGCCACGTTTGTGGGCGTTTCGCGCACTTGCTGTTTTGTTGCATTATTTTTTTCCAAATTCGTGGCTTGGTCAATGTTCAGGACTGTTTGGTGCATTTTTTGGTAGAATTTAGAAATGAAGGGTTTTTCCATGCAAAGGATGTTTGCTACTTGTAGTACTGTGTGACGATTTTTTTCACACATTGTGGTTTTTTGCTGTTTTTAAGACCAAAAATCATGGTTTCTACAGCTTTCTTCCTAAATCTGCAAGGGTTTTTAGCAAATTTTTCATAAAAAATTATGGGTCTTTTTTCTAGTGTGAAGGGAGGTTTTTTGTTCGTGTGATTGGTTTTTGTAGTCCTGCAGTACATTACCATACAACTATGGTGTTTGTGACAATGGAAGGTTTGGCACTTTTTTTTCTTTTAAATTATCGTTTTTTGATGGAAAAGGGTTTTGCTCAATTTTTTCCTAAAAATTGTGGTTTACTTTGCTGCGGATTTGCTGGTTTTTTGACAATTGTTTTTTAAATTTGTGGCTTTGTACCCTTTTTTCCTCAAAAAAAAGGTTTTTGTCGTTTTTTAACAAAATCATGCCTTTCCCTTTTTGACAAAATGTTTTGACAATTTTTATAAAGTTGTTGTTTCTTGCAGTGTGTTTTAGGTCACACCTAGGGTTTCTAGGGCGAACGATGTTCCCGCTAATGTACTAACATTTTTTGCAATTTTTTCTTGAAAAGGTGAGTGATCTCAGCATTGCATCAAAAAGGTTTAATGATTTTTCCACAAAATCAGGGTGCTGTTTTGCAGCAGTTCCTTTTGACGATTTTCGCAAAATCATGGTTTCTGTGTTCTTTTGCCAATTCTTTCCTTGACAAAAATCAAAGTTTTTTTGAGAGAAGCTGATCTTGGTCTTTGGATAAGGGGAGGAATGGCTTGGTTACCGAACATTGGGTTGTGTAATGTCCCCTTTCAAGATATCTTAGAATATTGGGACAATTACTTTGTTGTCGGGATATTTGAATGTACCGGTTATTATATTAATAAAGTGTTATGTTGGTCTCGGTCGTTAGTGACTGAGAGGTTAGATAGTTACGTCACGACGTTTCGGTCGTGGCCCTTTGGGTACTTTATATACCCTCTCGGAGGATGGACACGGAGATATTAATATATGATCATTATGATGTAAATGTACTTGCCAGTCTGGAATGATTAATGAAAGTATTTATTATTCTATGATATATTCTGTG
>MU224461.1:641343-652596 GCA_018584345.1 Thuja plicata | reverse complement strand
GATGTAAATGTACTTGCCAGTCTGGAATGATTAATGAAAGTATTTATTATTCTATGATATATTCTGTGTTTATTATATTTCCTGTACTATGTCTATGCATTATTAAGTTACCCGTGATGGTAAACATACTTCAATTTATCGCACTTTATCTAATTCTTGAAATTGAACAATTTAATGGAGAATATGCACAATAGCACTTGCTATTTTTGATATATACGATAAATCATAATATGTATGCTAAAATTGAAATTGATATGATTCACACCAAGTGCAATAAACTCTGCTATGTGGAGTTTAAGAATATGAGTATGCAATGAGATATGATATTGCTTATAGCAATATGTATATGTTGTCTTTAATACGACTCTCAGAACATGCAATATAGAAGATATCGCCTGTAGCGTTATTGTTGCTATGTGTGATCTGATATAATAACTTGCAACTAAATTATTGATGCTTTGTCTGATGTATGCTTTATTCACTTGCAAGCACTGTTGACTGATTTTTTGCCAAATAGGCGTTTGCTCAATTGAGCAGATCCAATGATGGATGAAAGGTTATAAGTTCTCAAATTGATGCCTTGAATGAATGTTGGGAATGTCTTCTTATATCAGTATTCTTGAATGAGGATTCATATTGTATAAAATATGTCTCATGCCTCTTTGTAAATGACTACTAATTGCATGCTTTATTTAGATTTTGCACTCTTAAATGGTCCCTTATGATAATTGCATCCCTTCATAACTGCTGTTAATTGTACCACTTTATTGTCTTATGTCATTGATTATACTTTATATTCTAATCGTGTGATTCCTTCAAATGAACATCTTGTTTTCAGATCTGTCTTGTCAGATCAGATGTGATTGCAATAGTCAACGCATTTCTTCATTATTCATAATCTCTGATGTGCCTTTTCATCATGTCATTAATTTGTGTCTTCTGTTAACAGCCCAATGTTAGCTTTCTATTGATCAAGATGCTCAATTGCTTAGAATATCGATAATCCTTCAAGCGTCAGTAATCCTCCTTAATCAGTATCATGGTCAATGACTATTATCCCTTTGCTCACTGTATGTGTGATAGTTTGAATGTTGATCTATAAATGATATAATCAATGTGATGATTGTTTGTTCTTTGAAATGTTGATACCAGTCACTGACCATTAGCTCTGCTATCAATTACGCTCCTTGATACTGTGCTTTGTCTTCTCTTCTGGAATATCAATACGGCTCTTTGTCAATTGTAGATGCCTTGGTCGGTTATGATCATCACGTATGATATTGCTATTGTTCTGATTATGCATATCTATAATTAGTCTATCAATAAGAATTCTTTATCAGTCGATTACTTTGTCAAACATCAATGCCCTCATCTGATGACTTGATACTTGATATTATAATCTTGCTACTCAACTTGCAATGCATATGTTTCAATCAGATTTGTTGTGATGGTTGATATCTTCAAAATACTCTTTGTTATTGTCGATGATCCTAATGCCACTCATATTGGTCTTCAACTCAATTAGAATTGTGATCCATAAGTATGATGATCGAGATGCAGTATTAATAGCTGCTTACAAATCTCTACTCTGAGTCCATGCGATTGGTTTTTATTTAGGAGTATTACAGGTGAATCATTGATATGCTTGATTGATCTGTCATGCTAGCTGTTCTTTGCAATCTGTTGATCAGTGGATCTACACTATGTCTTGAATGTGCTGATAATGAAGATGCATACTTGGTATAATTGACATGTTGCTTACTATTCTTTGGACTAATCTTTATTCCTCCGAATACAACAGGGAAAACTGTCTTATTTATAAAACTTTACAATTTTCCAAACATCTTATTCTTCCACAAATACATATACATCTACTTCTAACTACTCTTACAAACTTCTACTGGTTATTGGTGTTCAAGGACTGCCACTCCTTGATCACGAAAGTACTTAATTTCTTTGTTATCATTGGTTTAAGGATGGGGACATTACATGTTGGAAGGCACACAGTGTGTTCTTGTACTTGGTCATGTCTAGAAGTTTTGTAGAAAACGGTTGGCTGATAAGAAGGTTCAACCAAGGAGGGTCTCAACAGGAGGCTCATGTTGTAGAACAATCTGAGGAGTCAACATTCTATGCGTTCGTGGCCCAATGACTTACATATTTTGTCAAGTCTTCTGTAGGGTAGTTAGTAGAATGCCCATTAAGAGGGGGTATTAAAGTAATATTGTAATATTTACCATGTAATGGGCCTTTAAGTTGTTTAGTTAGTTTAGTTAGTAACTTTCTATTCTGTAAGCCAGTTAGTTTTATAGTAACTTTGTATTCTGTCTTTGGTTCTTGATCATTTCCATTATGGAAAGATCTTACTGTAATTGTTTATTTAAGGAGCTTTCATCTCCTTTGTAAATAAATTCAATCAGTCTATCAATTATCATTTCATATGGGACGATCCTTGCATTCTGAATGCCTTGATTAGGCAAAAAAATGGAAATCTTATCTAAATAAGGCTATTGAAGTAAATACATTTTTGGAAGCTCCTTTGTGCATGATTTTAAAAGTATTTTTGACTGCATAACTTATGCTGGTGGAGTAGTTGTGCTTTTTGTTTTTTTGGATGAAATTAGATTACCTATATCCTGAATGGTTTTCTGAAGTACGTTTTTCCTGCTTAGATAATTTCAGTTGTGAGCTGTCATTATTTGCATGATTAGATGGTTTGGATTGCTTGCCATCATTATCATTTAGTTGCAGATAGTGGGTCCATAAGTAATTGGCATTGAGCACTTAGCAACACATTTCCCAATGGGCATCTCACTCTATAAATAAACTTGGAGATGATGGCCTTTATCTTAAACATTCCATTAGAGCTTGACTGTACATTTTTTTTTTGATCTTACAGCTTCTTCCTATTTATCTCTCATTGATGTAGCGCGAAGGTGTGAGGTCCAACAAAACACTACAGAACCAAGTAGCTAAGATTCAGAATTTCAGAGTACACACCAATCTTTGAATTAATCAGGAAATTAGAATTCATTATATAATTTTGAATTTTATGATTTCAATTGATGTGGTTTGAATCCCCTAAAACTCTTCTCCTGTATTTGACAGAATTGCAATCACAATTACTTAGAAGCACTACTGAAGAATTACTGAACTGAACATAGACGATAGGATCACACTACTAGACTAATTATACTTACACTACTGAAGAATGACTTACAAGTGGAGGAAATCAGATTCTCATCCAGAGAAACCTGATCTTGCAAGATTGCAAGACCGAATAATCCCAGACATTCCATTTTTAATTATATGTTTCAGAAGCACAATTGATCTCAGACACTAGAATAGTCAACAATTGAATAGTATTGAGCATTCTGGTTGTGGCTCTGGTTATTTAGCCTGAGTTTTGGTAGAAAGCTAATTAATTTTTTTGGTTTTTAGTCCTTCTGAAGCATATCTGAACATCCATATGCGCGAACACAGATCTTCAAGCTCCTCAG
This sequence comes from Thuja plicata, assembly GCA_018584345.1. Taxonomy (NCBI): domain Eukaryota; kingdom Viridiplantae; phylum Streptophyta; class Pinopsida; order Cupressales; family Cupressaceae; genus Thuja; species Thuja plicata. The sequence goes on along the minus strand of MU224461.1, from coordinate 649,096 downwards.
CCTCCTAAAATGGTGATTGATTACCATTCACATCTTTTTGTGCAAGTATAATAGTTACTATACACAGACTTTATATTTCTATGATTAAGCTTTCCAGTAGCAATTCTCAAACTTGGTTGTTCAGTTCTTTGTTCTCTTTAGATGTTAGCATATTAAGCTTGACTGGCAGGTTGGTCTGGTTTCAAGTCCATGTGATGGTTGATACTTCTCTTTGCTACTTCACTGGACATTATCCCTGCGTACTCTTTCTAAAAAATCTTTCAACTCTTTTGGTAAAATATGGATATGTTCCCTAGTTTCTACATGTGTGGGTTTAGCTATGATAGCACAACCTACTTCTCATGTATTTAAAACATTAAAGAACTCTTTCCTGGTGATCAAACTTATTTGGAATTACTTGCACTTTCTCCAACTCAACCTTTAAATGGACTTAAAACTGCTTCTTTCCGTTCTTGGCAATGGGACATATGCTTGCATGGCCATCATTCCTTTGGTCTTTATTAGTTGCCTTGTCAATAACGTATCCACCTTAAAGGCATACTGGTATCCTCCATCAATGATTGGTAGCCTTAGCCAATTACTATATCTTGCTACCTTTTTCTTTATCATCTTCATGGTAAGTAGACTATATTGTTAGCTTGTCAAGCTACTTGGTTTAGTACTTTACACTTGGCTCCTTTATTAGATTTTGGATGTTCTTCAACAAGTCCAACCTGTAGTTTCTTGGCAGAAACTCTCCTTGTGACTTGGAAATGAATTGATCCCTTTTGGTGTACCTTTGCCTTGCCTTTTCTAGTTGTCTCTTGTTGTGATTACTGGCACCATAATGTAGCCTGTTTAACATGCCCCTGTCACAACACCAACAGATTATTACATACAAACACCAAATCATACTCTTCAAGATTGAATCCTTGAAAAGAATCTAACAATTACCAAATACTGGTTGGCAATCCTAAATACTGTTCAGCCATTCTTATCTTAAATGCTAGCCCGTCACACTTAGGCTAATCCTATTTGATGGCTGTGAAATAATAAATTAATAATTACATAATTTTGGAAAGGGCAGCCATTGTATTGAACTCACCATGGTAAAATACTTGATTGTCATATTTCTAATATTCCCAAAGCTAGTGTAGAGATTTTTTTTGGGAGCCCAATGGGTTACTACCTTCAGAACGATTGAGATGAACTTCCAAAAGCTCTTCATGCAGTTTCATTCAGAAGGTAAAATATATGAACTAATGGGTTGAATGATAGTAACTATCAATCCGTGAGTTGGCAACATGTCGGGGCATCGTGCTCATTCAAGGATGGAAGATGATGTTGCTCAAACCCAAGTCTGAAAGCCTAATCAAGCAAACTTCTTGGACACTTGGCAATCAACCAAGTGTTTAGAGATCCAAAGATCTTTTCATACCAGATGGGTGAATGAAATCTAGTTTTTGAGCTTAGGATGTGTGTTTGTTGTGTCATTATTTGGGAGTCAAAAAGGTGTAGGTGGATGTGAAGGGTAAATCAATTCCAACCATTGATCTGGCTTCATTGTTATGTGGCAACATTTCATGGATTTACTGATTCAAAAGTTTAATTCTGATCCATTGTCCGAATGCCTGATCAAAGAGTTGGATAAGGTTTTGGCCATTTTTTTGGGACTAGAAGTCATCGGTCAAATAGGTAAGAGTCCAGTAGCCCTAGCAAAGAAAAATTCTTGATCATGTGTTTTGCAGAGAGGTGTTTACTGGCTGAGATGGTAATTCCAGCGGTCCAACTAATGAAATAACTACATCATTTGCTTGCTTGCTTTGAGATTCAAAGGAGTCCACACCCTAATGAAGTGTGATTGTGTGATCGTGCCTGACTTTCTGGTCACATGAGTATGAATATAAACTTGGCAAAAAGTGCACAAAAAACTACATATGGGAAACAAAAGCTTGGTAGTTTAATGCAGGATTGCTTGTGAGCAGTGAATCATCAGCATCACTCGTCCTGTTGTTAGGTGTTAGTAACTGATGGCCATTAAACTGTTGTAATTTTCTATCCATAGCATGAAATTATATTGCTGTAAGTAGCCAACTCATGCTGGATCTGATGTTGAACATCTTAAAAGAAGAACATTAATACATCTGCCATTGGAGGCAATATTTGCTAATTTTTCTTTTTCTTTTTCCTTCCTGAACTTAGTATGCAATGGAGGTTTGCATTTTTTCCTTTTCATTTTGTGTTTCTTGAACTCAGTCTCCAATGATATAATGTTTCATAGTCCTACAGTTAGATATGATAAGTTGGACTGTCAAATGTGAGAATTGCTGTTTTATATTATTGGCATGAACTTCACAAGTGAGAATTGCTTTTAAGAGTTGAGACAGACGGTTTTTGAATCTTTAAGCTAATATTAATCATTTTCTATTTAGGAGGTGGCAACCATGGCTAAAAAGGCATCTGAAACTGTTGTTATGGCTATTGATGAAGATGGCCTTGACTCTTTGCTATCGGAGCTTCTGAAAAGTCTGGGAGATAATCAGGTTGGGTGGTTGTTACACAGAATTTACTATTATTTTTTTCCCATACTCGTTGGTACTTTTTGGTGAATTGTTACCTTAATTGTGTGTATTGTTTCTTTCTTTGTTAGGCCTCTGTCAGAAGGGGGTCAGCGTATCTTACTGGTTTCTTCTTCAAGAACAGCAAGCTAGACTTAATTGACGAGTCTCCAAATCTAGTTACCACACTGATTGTTATGTTGACAGATCCAGATTCTTCCACTGTTCAGGTATGTAGATGGGTTAAAAATTCATCGGTTATTCTTGAAGCTTGAGTTCACTTTCTTCTTTGCATTACTTAGGTATTAGTGCTATGCTGCTTTGAAGCCATTTTCTTTTATTTTACGTGCCCACATTTTAACAATGGCAACCTGCTGTGTGATTTTCACATTTGATCTTGTGTGATATTTGTTTCCTGGTGTTTCAACTTCAGGTGGCATGGGAGGCACTGGGATGTGTAATAGGATCACTGCCAAAAGAAATCCTTCCAACATATGTAAAAACAGTCCGCGATGCAGTATCAACTGCAAGAGACAAGGAACGGAGAAAAAGAAAAGTAAGCTCAAACTTTTTATGTGGACTGACAAGTTCATTGTGATTTATTTCATTAACTATCTCAAGAAAATTATTTAGTCTGTGGAGTATGGGTATACATTTCTCTCCTTTGATTATGCTTTCTCAATAATGTATTTATTCTTTCTTTCTCAGGGTGGACCAATACTTATTCCAGGTCTTTGCCTGCCAAAAGCTCTTCAGCCCATCCTTCCTGTTTTTTTGCAAGTATGGCATCTTAGCAAACTCTTAAAACTCTGTACTAGGAAATTTTTTTCAATGGTACATCTGAACATGAAATATATATAGGGTTTTGATGAGATTAATTTCTTTGAATAACCATTTGCTTAAAGTGTGGTAAATTTCTACAAAGAGTTTAATAAGTCTTTTTAATATTGAGCCATTGCTTGGAAATCTATATTTTATAGAACATTACTCTCAAATATCGATGTCCTGGACTATGTCTGCTAAGCATGTTTTGGAGTATACATGTGAGCTCTTTATTCATGCATCTAGTTATAATAAAAGCTATGTTGCTACTCGTTCTACTGTGTTGTGCTCATTGTGTTCAATTAAATGGCCATGTATTATGTTCCTACATTCTTGCTTTCATTGAATTCTACCTGTCTTATTATGATGGACAATGGAAATCTTCTTTTAGTGGCGTTGTGTTTCCTTACCCTTTTTTTCTGCTTCTTCACACCCGGATAACTGTTAACTGACAGCAGGTCAGGCCGAAAGTTCTGATGGTGCCATAGCAGTTCCGATGTCTGTGTAATCAACATGATCTGTGCTAAATGGTCTGTAGCCATATCATCTGGAACTGTAAAATTAGTTGCGTTATGTTGGTCCACTGCTTCTAATGCATGGTGGGGATATTCTTGCTCTTTGATTTCAAATGTAGAGTTTAGCCACTGTTTAGGCGGACTTACGGATGGTCGATTGGGTTGTTAAGAATTCTTTCTGATAATGGTGTTCATCAGCTTCTTTTATTAGAACTATTTCTATTGTTTTATGATGTTTTATGTGCTTGGAGTGGAAATATGAAATTGCAAAAGTTATTGATTCTTATTCCAGGTTAGGAAATGATAGCTGTCCAAATGGTTATGAAACTGATGCCTTCCCTTCTCTCGTCTTCATAGGGACAAAAGTATGGTCCCAGGAATATGCACTCGTAATAGTGTTTGAAGGATGAGTGAATGAAAAATCATTGTGGAGCAGATATTTGGCTGTAGTGTCTGTTTCTCTCACACTTCTTGCTCCGGTAACTGTAGGGATGGTGGAGAGGTGTATCTACACCCCTTCACAGCTGTTATCATGCTTCTTTAAAGATATCTTACAACTGCTAACTGTTCAGTTCCTGCTGAAGAGGTCTTTCACATTTATCCTCCATCTCTTGTTTTCCTCACAGCCTAGATATTGGAATCTTGACTAGTAACACCTACGTAGATTTAGGATCACTTCATTGCTATTTATGCCATGACATGTGTAAGGTTCTATCCCCTTCCGAGAACTACTAATTTCTTGTGCTTCTATCTTTGAAAATAATTCACCAATCCAGTTATTTAGGAAAACTATCTGAAATCAAGCACATGATGTAAATAGTAAGCAAATTTAGATGGTTCAGTTTGAAGAACTGAACTGAATTCCTTAACTTTTTAAAATCTTGAGTTTGAACAGTATAATCTCAGAGACATGTATATCAGAGTCACTCAATTTAAATTCAAAGTAAAGTGATTTCATTAAAAGGGCACAGATTTAATAATGTATCTATTGCTGTTGCATATGAAAGAGTAGTCTACCAAAGAGCAAAAATCCCAGATCTAACCTTTAGGTTTTTCGCACTTCTGAAAAGATCCTCGTCTGGTTTAGGAAATCTTTGCAGCTGTAATATCTCTTTGCTCACAATCAGTGTTCGATACCAATGAACATGGAACAAATGCCTCCAGAATACGATCGAATCCTCAGATAAGTATTTCAATCTCCAGCCACTGCATAATTTGATGTTAATGGGTGGACGTACTGGACTCTTCAACCAACCTAGCTTTTCTTTCAACCTTCCTCAGTCGTCACCAGTTGTAGAGAAGAAAACGATTCACATACAAATTCCAATCCTTTTAAATACTCAGAAGAATGAGAAATAGTTCACTCTGTTGATGTTCCCAAGACACGACTCCTTTCTTTTACTGAGAATTAGTTCACTCCGTTCCTTCCTATTCCAGATTGTGAAGTATCAACGGTTGGTTATTGCATTGATTTTCTGAGTGTTGCGTGTGACCGAGCTTGGGCTAGTGGCATGTAGAAGATGAAATGACACCAACAAACATAATTTTCATTGGAATTATTCTCACATCACAGAAATCTTTTCTTCGCACTTGCGAGTCACTCTGCAATCATTCACCAATGAATATAACCGTACTCAGCACAAGAACAATTAATTCCAACTCCTCCAGGTATGTCACTTTCCTGAGTTCTACTGTTTCCAATGCAGCCACAACCATTACATGCCTCGAGTATACTGTAGTATTGCCACAACCATTGTTTACTGCTATACCTGGTAATTTACAGACATGGAATAATAATACAAATGGCAGTGCGTACCAGATATAGGAGTAAAGTATATCTTTATTAGCTCATGGATACATTACAGAGAAGAAGACCAGAGATGGTCTGCCAAGGATTACAATTTACCCAACCATACCATGCCCCTTCCTTGGCAGTACATGACATATTTAAACGACCCGACGATCGCCAAGAGGGACACAACCATCCACCAACCGACACGACAACTACCCGAGAGTGTTAACAAATTAAATACAGACAATTAATACATTGACGAATAACCAATATTATCATCCATAACAATTTATGGACTACATCATCCCCCCGAAAAGAAAAAGTCATCTTCCAGACGACAAGTATACATCAAGTAATATCTAGGAAGACTAATGACAAGAGTGTATATAATGACTTGTACTGCACAAACTCAAAGTTGTAGTGTAGTTCAAAAATAAAATGGGGGTTTGGGGGCAACGCCTGTAGCAGGGTCAAGGCGTAGCGCCCCTAATGGGGTCAAGGAGCAGTGCCCCTTGCACGGGTCTTGGGGCAGCGTTCCCGCCACCAAGACCAAATTAGCACCTTCAAAACCACACAGAAGTCCATGGCGGACCCTATTTTCTTTATTTTTCTTCTTGCTTGATGTCATTGCTTGTGATGTGTTCCTTTTGTCGTTTCCAACTTTTTATTTTATCGCATAACTTCTCGTACTGGGGTTTCCATAACTGCCTTTTACCATGTTGCCTTCCCTGCGTCAACACCCCCCTTATTCCTTTACTGTGTTTTACTCTCCTTGCTTCCGTGGGTTTGGGCCATACGACATTCTGAACTGGGAATGTGTTGGGTTGTATGAAGGTTTTATGCCACTCTTGTTGTAGGAATCTACTATTCTCCCAAGTGTTTGTTGATCTGTCAGCTCTCCCCTCAGGATTCGTGACAAGGGACTAATCGCCTCCTATGGATTCTATAAGTCTAGTGGTTGTATCGGGCATTGATAGATCGATCTTTTGGTGCAACGACAATGACACTTGTAACAAGTGGTATCAGAGCTTGGTCATAGGTTTGAATCCCCTCGGGTAACGTTGAGGGGGAGATTGTTGGCAAATGGTCAACACTCCCCTCGGGATTCGTGACAAGGGACTAACCGCCTCCTATCGATTCTATAAGTCTAGTGGTTGTACCGGGCATTGATAGGTCGACCTTTTGGTGCAACGACAACCACACTTGTAACACCCCATTCCGTTTACAGATACAATCCTCGAAGAGGGCTGGTCATGAGTTGTACTCGTTTATGTATGGAATCTCCGGGTATAGCCAGATATCTATTGTAGAAGAGGATAAATTGAAAATGACGTTCGTGGTCGAGGACAGAGTACGAATATAACCGAAGGCCCTTCGGTCTATGCAATGCACCAACAATGTTTCAAAGAATAATCCTCCACATCTTCGACAAAATGTTAGTGGGGAATTTTTGAGCTTTTCTAGGTGACTGGTCTATCTTCAGCGGGCAAGACACACACTTGGTAGCACTCTGGGAGTGCATGGAGAGGTGTCGTCAAGTAGGGTTGACACAACCCGAAAAGTGCAGGTTTATGGTCCCACAGGGGAAACTCTTGGGCCATATTGTTTGTAAGACCGGGTTAAAAATTGACCCTGACAAGGTCCGGGTAATCATAGAAATGGAGGCCCCCACAGACGTAACAGGATGTAAGAACCCCTTGTGGCTCTAACTTTGACAAACACTGAACTGTGGTTTAATTCTGGATGTTTGACAATTTGTCAAACACTTTGCAGGCAAGCTTTGATACCACTGTAAGAACCCTTCGCAGGCTCTATCCGCTGTGCCGTTTGAGTTGTTTTATTTTTGTTTAATATTTTGATTTTTTTTTGTGTTTTCAAGGGGTTTTGACAAAGCAAATACAATAATTGAAACTAATCTATCTGAACTAAAATTCAAATCTGATTGCAATATAGATCAAAGTCATTTATTCCCATATGACTGCTAATGTTTTGAACACAGCATATTGCTGATAAAAAATACATTAAAAAAACATTTGTACGAAATGATTAAAACCTGATTTTTGTCTCCAGAATGCAACCACGCTGCT
>MU224461.1:608117-640583 GCA_018584345.1 Thuja plicata | reverse complement strand
AACGAAGAGCAGACCTGATAAACTGAATCTCCAGAATGGAATCCCAACGCTGGCTCCACAATCTGACCCCCTCTGAACACCCGATTAGCTTGCGAGGGTCGCCAAACCAAGCTAATCTCGAAGTCTGAAAAACGGGGACATTACACAGGAGAAGTCATTTTTAGGGCACATCGGCTATTATAGACGCTTCATAAAGAACTTCGCACAAGTCTCTTATCCCCTCGACAGGTTGACCCGGAAGGGGAACCCTATGTGTGGACGACAGAGCAGGATACTTCATTTGGAGAACTGAAGACAAGGCTAGTCGGAGCACTAATCCTGGTGTATCCTAATTGGGATAAGGAGTTCCACGTTCACGTGGATGCCTCAAACTTTGCAATTGGCGCATCCCTTGCCCAGGTTGGCGACAACAGTCTGAACCACCCCATCTATTTTGCTAGCAGATTGTTGTCAAAGGCAGAGAAAAACTATAGCACCACGGAGCGAGAAGCCCTCGGGATGGTGTATGCCGTACAAAAGTTCAAGCATTACCTGTTGGCAGCACCGTTCATGTTTTATGTGGACCACCAGGCATTAATGTACCTGGTAATTAAGCCCATCATTCAAGGCAGAGCAAGCACGGGAAGAGCCACGTGATCGCTGACCATCTCTCTCGACTCAAGTCCGGGAAACCACCCGAGGGGTCAATGACGATTTCCCTGACATACATCTATTCCACATTGCCATCTTGCCAGTGTGGTACACAAGTATAGGGGAGTATCTCTCAACATCGCAGTTTCCGAAGGATATGCCGCCTGACGAACGAAGGAAACTGGTGCTGAGGAGTAGAACCTTCCAATTAATAAATGGGTTGTATAAAATGGGACCTAACCAGGTGCCCTGAAGATGTGTCATGGAGGAATAAATTCCAAGCGTACTAAGGAAAGTACATGAAGGACTGGCAGGGGGTCACATGGGATCTGACACAACAGCGTGAAAGGTCCAACTGTCGGGTCTGTGGTTGCCAGCACTACATAATGACGTCCGAGAATGGGTCACAAGTTGCGACACCTGGCAATGGGCCGGGAAATCCTTGAAGAGAGACTTCATGCCTGTCAACCCCTCCCATGCACTGGAACTCTTCGAATGGTGGGGCTTGGAATTTATCAGACCTCTCAAGGTAAGTAGGGCTTGGAGGTGCCGGTAGATTGTGGTAGCCACAGAGTACATGGCGAAGTGGGCGGAGGCATGAGCCCTGCCAGACAACTCGGCCTTGAGTATGGTGACATTTATATACGAGAAGATCATAACGAGATATGGCATACACATCCAGATGACAAGTGATAGAGGAGGGTACTTCGTAAATCATGTCATCCGGCTTTTGACGACGGAATTCAAAATCTTCCATTTTTTGTTGAGCCTGTATTACCCTCGAGCCAACGGTCGGGGGAGACCACCAACAAGATACTCGTGTCTGCGATTTATAAGTTACCCTCCGTGTTGTCGGCTTATCGAACAACATACAAAGTAACAACCAAACAGACGCCCTTCCAGGTGATGTACGGGCAAGAAGCAGTTGTTCCAGTGGAGTTTATGGTGGCCAGTTTAAGAATCGCCATCGAGAATAGGCTAGGATATATTGAGAGCCTTCAGGAGATTGTACAATTTAAACAAGCTTGATGAGTGTCGGATGCTGGCGCAGTGGGCTATAGAGGTCGCACAATTGAGGTGGAAGGCCTGGCACGACAAAAATCTCAAGCGCGTTCACTCTAGGACAACTGGTATTAAATTACAACGGCAAGAATGAGATCAAGTCGGGAAAATTTAAAGTGAAATGGTTGGGGCCGTACACAGTACGGGAGGTCGACAACAGCGGGGCGATCAAATTATGGACACTCGACGGAAAAGAAGTCTCCGATACAAATGGGTCAAAATTAAAGCCATACCACCAAAGACGACGGGGCGATGACCTAGTTCATGCTGGCCAAGCTAGCCAGCCAAGGGTACGAAATCCACATTTAAAATAAAAAAATGAAAAAATTTATTTAAAAAAAAAATTAAAAAAAGAAAGAAATCAGTTTGTACGACGTACGGTGGGGTCAGCGTACGGTGGTGGCACCGTAGGTGGTATCACCAAATGGTGGGATCGTTGTGCGGTGGCGACACCTAAGGTGGAACCACTGAATGGTGGTAACACCGTTAGTGGACCACCTGCGGGTGGGGCCACCGTGAAGTGGTGTCCTCGTGCAACATATAAAGCCGCGACCTCCACTCGGAGGTAAAAAAACAAGCAAAGGAGGAAAAGCAGCGCGTCAAGTAGGAGGATGAAAACTAAACGCAACCGTACGGAGATAAAACAACAGGAAATCGCATCAGCAATATGCCATTCAAATTTTAAGGATAGTGAGAGAGAAGTAGAACAAAGGTGGAGCATTTTTTTGAGAGAAAAATAGAACAAAGGTGGAGCATTTTTGGAATGCATTACAGCCACGCAAGAACATTGTGACCGTACAAAAGCAAAGAGGAATACCGTCACACCAGTTGCATAAAGGTACGGCAACACTTTTTAAGTTATTCAGTTAATTGCAGGGGTTTGGTACAAAGAAACAAAAGCAAAATCAGTTACGAATGGATTCAGCAGGCAAGAGGAGATGGAAAGCTAAGTTGAAGACACAAGTTGATCATTCGAACAACAACATGAATAAAAACACCCAAGTGTTGCCATCCCGAGTCAAAGTTGTAGGGAGAATGGATGGCAGTTCCAACATCGGCAAGCAAAAGTTAAGACCCAAAGTACAAATGGCGCAGACTCCTCAAAAAGATTCCGTTACAGCCTAGATGGTAGCGTTTGAGGGTTTGAATGGGTTAGAATGCCGAAAGGGGTGGGAAGAAACACTTGACAATGATTTGGTAAAAAGCAGTTTGAGGACCGCGCAGGTGCAATGGACAATACAAATGCATGTGTTTTGCATTAAGGACTACGAAGGTGCACTGCGAGCCATGATTGAGAGTTTCGACAGAGATTCTCGGGTGAGCACATTGCCCTACCTTGGGCAGGACGTGAAGGTTTCATTCATAGTGGCAGAGTTTACACGGGTGTTTGGCATACTAGGGCGCCATGGAAAACAGATTGGTGTAAAAGCACGAAAGATGTTGAGGGAATCAAAGGAGTATTGGATTAAATTGGTCTCGAGAAGCCTCGCACCTGTGGAGTTAGACTCGGTGGTGAAGGCATCAAAGGGACGAGGGATGAAAAGTCTTTCATTGCAGAGGGGCATTGGCGCTGTATTATGGATGTGGTAAAAAGTAGACTTAGGGGGTCGAGCCGTGCTTCTGATATTGCCCTTCCCCAAATTGTATTGATGAATGGTCTTATGAATAGCATAGTATATGATTGGGCTACATTATTGGCGGAGCGAATGTATGAATTTATGACCCTGCAACACAAGACATTTTATATGCCACACTACGTCATTGGCCTGTTTTTGGAGGCCACACGCACATAACTTCCAGCCGACCGATTAGAGGTGAGACCTGGTCCCTTGGAGCCTAGAGAGCCACCCATCATGTGTTGGAAACAATTGGACATCCCAACTTGTCAGAAAGTGCTTCCAAGACAGAAGCGACAGAGGCAAGCGGTTTTGGGGTCCGAGTAAGAGGGCATTGACAGTGGCCGAGAGACGACGTCTGAGAGCAGTGACTCAGACGAGGGGGGTAGTCACAAAGTTGATGATGATCCTATGGAGGTGGTCACAACTGCCTCTTTACCTACACCCGCACCCACACAGGTTTTGTTTACCTAGTCGGTATTGCAAGCCATGACAATCTTGACCCCCACGACAACGAGTGTCCATCCATCCCTAGGTTCGGGCAGCCGCCATAGCCAATGATGATGACCCTAGCAGTACAAGAGGTAGAGGCAATCACTTCGATGGAGGAAGCAGTAGGACCCTCGACGGTCATGGTGGCACAGGTAGTGGATGACTCTGTGGGGTTGGATGGTGGCAGTGTGCCTGACGGTGGAGATGAGATGGAGCAGATGGGTCAGGTGGAGCCTCCGGAGGGCCAGGTTCATTTGGAGGTGGTTGGGACCAATGCACGTGTTACCATCGTTGCTCGGTTATTGGAGGACCAGCCACCTGCCGCTGGTCCTTCCATTGAAGCTATGAGCAGTTGGCTCAATTGACACTTCCAGATGACACCCTTAGCACCAGTTGGAGCGACAATTCTTTCTCCTCGACGAGATGTGCTCCCGGAGGTGATTGACTTGGATGTAGCGACCTCACCTACAGGGGTCCACAATGAGCACTTGGCAAAGGAGGGTCGTGCAATGGACTTGGTCGAGGAGGCAGTGCACTTGGTCGATGTGAGTACAGTAGTTACCATGGGGTTGCCTGGGCTTGAGTTTATCATACCTGCAGAGCCTTCGAGGGAGTCCGCTAGGGAGGACGTTGAGGCCTACTTAGTAGACATGGTTGTCTGAGGCCGTCGGGTAGTGGCTTCCGCATAGTCTCGTGCTCTGGAGAGTGTAGCTAACGATGTTACCGTTGTTTGTACAGATTGGTTGCCCCATAGCCTTTGCAACCTGTTTTGAGTCAGGTGGATGGTCCACCGTCGAGATGGTGGAGATGTTGAACGAGTGGGCAGTGATGAGCCCTTGGCAGAGAGCCGAGTGGAAGCTCTTGTTCGACAGATAGAGCAGGCCTTTAGGGAGGCCTATTACACCCTGAGGTGTACAAAGGATATTTCCGCAAGACATGAGACTGCTCGGGTGGCCGCACAGACAGATCGGGAGGAGATGGCCACCTGGTTGGGAGCAATCGAGGGAGATTTGACTTGTCGTACCCAGGAGTTGGCTAGGCAACAAACAGCTTGGGCCGCAGAGAGGGTCACGATGGTGGCTTAGTTGGAGGTTGCTCGGACAGAGAGAGTAGCTTTGGAGGCTCGGTTAGCTGAGGAGAAATCCTTTTATGAGCAAAAGTTGGCAGAGATCAGTGAACAAAGGCATGCCCTACATCTTGGTCTCAAACAACCTTGGGAGGAATTTGATACAAAAGAGAAGGAGCTCCTGGAGGCAGCCATGATGGTGGAAATAACTTTAGAGCATCAGATGGTGGCGGAGTAGGACTTACAGGCGAGGACACAGTAGGTCTATGAGCTACGCGCTCAGTTGGATTCTTCAGCCCTATAGTTAGCTTCTACAGTGACGCTCCCTTCGCCCCCTTCTTCTCAGTCATGATTTTAAATTGTTTAGTTGTCTAAATTATCTCCATTTTGTTAGCCGTCAGAGACGACTATTCTTTTGGGGTCGATGATGTTGTCAGGAAACGTGGGTAGTTAGAATAAGTTGACATAACTGAGGGATGGACAGTTACACGTGTGCGACGGTTTGCCTCGCACCCCCTTGGTTCTTATATGTATGTACTCTCTCGATAGAAGAGATATCCTGTTGTTGGCATAATATTGTACTTGGTAATCAATGAAGTAATGAAATACTGTTAAGTTCTCTCTATATTCTGTGTTATGCTTTACTTTACTGTCGGTATGCAATAGTTCTTGTTACCCTCAGGGGGAAACATTACTTGGGTCGAAACTAAAACTATATCACGAACGAGATGACCCAGTTCAAGGGGGTAGGCCCAATGTGATGGGATGACTAAGGTATGTAATTTAAAATAAAAAAAATAAAAAAACGAAAAGGAAAGATCTCACCATCACCATACGATAAGAAAAGAACCGTATGGAATAAAAGAGAGACCACATGACAACTAGAAAACACCGTACGGAGAAGAGAGTACGATGACAAAGTAAAGCACCATACGTGTAATGCAATAAACCACGACATGTACAAGACAACTGTACGATGGCAATTGGAGGGGAGGCACTGCACGATGAGAAAGGATAGAAGACCGTACACAACTGAAGGAGAAAACAATACTTCGAGTGGAAAATATAAAGTTTGCACGAGAAAAGAGAATCACTGTATGGTAGAGAAAGAAGAAGACCATACATATTAAAGCCCAAACAACGTACAACAAGCACTCAAAGGGGAAATGAGACCACACAAAAGGCATTGTGAAGAGACAAGGATACACGGTGACTAGAAGACATGCTATACAAGGAACTGTATGGCAGGAATGACAAAACCCGTACGGTAATATAAAACCCCAAAGTAATAACACCATACGACATGCAAACACCACAAACATAGGAAGAAAGTGTCGGCACAAAAATAACAAAAAAAACACCATATGCGGCAGAGGAAAAGGTACAGAGGAAGAGAATAGAAGATTGTTCAACCGACTGGAAGCTATACAAACACAGATGATGTACAACAGTGAGGGATTCCTTATATCAAGTTGTGTTGGATTGCAATACGGCAATAAAATACCATTGGATGGTGCAAGATCAAATTAGCTATGAATGAATTGGCGTATGGTGAGCATGGACAGGGAAGGATTGCTGCTAGACCGTATGGGGATCAAGTTCAACTGCTGTAGGGAAATAAATAAGAGATGTACGGGTGAGAAATCCTTCCTTGTAAACATATAAACAAGTCACGTGCGTGGTTAAAGACCGTCGTACAAAGTACTTGCTATGGTTGATATTATATTTATTGGCTTCATACGACAACATAAGATAATTCATGGACTCAGTAAATGGAAACTGGAGAAAACAGTGACAACAGTTATCACCTGACATTGGCACAATAGGTGCACCACCTTCTGCAATGGACAAAGGCAAAATTGGGCGGACATTGCCATTTGGAGTGAGTTGCAGGAAAGATGGATTCGGAAAAGGCTACAAAAGGGAAGATAGCGCAGCCAAAAATCTAGGCGTAGAGGGATGAGGTGACAGTGGATACAATTACCTTCGAAGGTTTGAGCGGCTTGGAGTGCAGAACATGGTGACAAGAGATTGCAGATGACTACCCTATCAAAAAAACACTTCATCATGTAGGAGTACATTGGGCCATCCAGATGCCAGTCTTTCCTATTCGAGAATTTGAGGTACCTTTGGGAGCCATGATTAGAAGTTATGACAGGGATAGTCGGCAATCAGTATTCGAGGACTAGTGATGGAAGATTACAATCTCATTTTCAGCCCATTGATTTACGCGTGTTTGGCATTTCGGAACTGCAAGGCAAAAAGATTGATAAGGCAGTAATGAAGATGACCCCCAAACAGATTCAGATTCTCCTACAGTTGATTTGCTGAGGGAATTTGACATAGGCAAAATGGGAGACTATGGGGCAGGCGAGCAAGGGCCGTGGTGTGAAGAACTCGTTTATTGCCCCTGGTGAGTGGAGGTGTTTGTTGGATGTTTTGAAGAGCCGACTTACATTAGCCGACTGAGCCTCCGATATAGCAGTGCCACAAATTGCTTTGATGAACGGTCTTCAAATGGTATAATGTATGATTGGGCAACAATGTTATCAGAATGAATAAATGAATTCTTGACTCTACATCACAAAACATTTTACATGCCCTTTCATGCCATTGGAATTTTCTTTGATGCGGTGTGCACACAGGTACCTTCTAATCACCATGGCGACTTCAGGCAATAGAGCCAAGTGGAACCATATCGACTGCCCATTTTCTACTGGAGTCACTTAGACACTACAAGCGATGATGCTCCGTCCATTCAGAAGCGTAGGTTTCAGGTAGTTGTATCCAAAAAGAAGACAAAGTCGGGAGAGGAGGATGACTCCAGCGGGGAGGAGTCGGGGGACACCTCTTCGAGAGTCGGTGAAGGATATGATGCTTTTTGTATGGTGAGCCGAGGGGAGATTGGCCAGACCGTGGGAGATACATTGGACCAAGAGGTGGGCGTCGAGGACTCTATAGGTATCACTATACCCTTGGGTGGTGTCCCACCTTTGGGTCGGCATGTACAGGAGAGAAGTTGTTTTCGCTCCATCCCTTCTATTAGGTGGCAGTTAGTTGACTCCACCTACTTCGTCGGGTGTGACTGTGGCAGCCTTACCCATACTGGGATTTTGGCAGTTGGGGACCTTAGTCACTTTGACACCTCCTAGTGCTACTACTACAGTCGTAGAGAAGCCATCAACATACTGTCTTGCTAGAGGTTGGAGGGTCCGTAGTTGAGGGAGTCAAGCTAGAGGTGGTAGAATCGGTCGAGGCTATGGAGCAACCGGCAAGAGAGGAGATGTCGAGGGATGCAAGAGTGGAGATGCCAAAGGATGCAGGAGTTGATATGTCAATGAGTGCGGCTGTTGAGTTGGAGGTTCCGAGGGAGACCATGGACGCTTGGCTAACTCGCTATCAAATGACCCCTATGGCGCCCATCAGACTTACACCCCTCTCGCAACATGTGCGACTTGAGATTGGTTTCCATCTGCGGGAGTTGGAGATGATCAGTCAGCCTGACATGGGTGTACAGGGCGAGGGGTCTTTGGGTAGGGCTCCAACATGTATTCAACATAGGGTATCTGAGACACACAGTGACTCAAGTGATTTTCAGCTGTTTTTGGCTGAGGTGGAGGCTAGTGCATGGAGAGTAGTGGATTCAGTACGGGAACGTGCCTGCTGGATGGAGGATGAGGCCCTTGAGTGGTTGCTTGCATTTTCTATAGGAGGCTGTGCCGAGGAGTTTGCACGTTGTTTTGATTCATGGGGATGGCCTGTCATCGAGACCCCTGCCATGATAGAGGACTGAAGGCTTTGGGGAGAATAGGATCCAATCCTTTCTTAGGAGGGTTTAGTAGGCATTCAGGGAGGGATATTACGACTAAGGAGGGCCTAACAATCAGTAGAGGTTGAGCGAGTGGCAGCTAGTGTAGCTCGGGAGGAGTTGGTCATTCGGTTCTATATGGTGGAGGACGAGCTAGCTTAGCAGTGGGCTTAGATGGAGGGCTTTGGAGGCTCAATACAGGGTTCAAATGACAACTTGTACAAAGCAGTTGGATCAGCGGGCAACCATGGAGTCTCGCCTTGTGGCAGCGGTGGAGGAGACA
The DNA here is from genome assembly GCA_018584345.1 of Thuja plicata. Lineage (NCBI taxonomy): Eukaryota > Viridiplantae > Streptophyta > Pinopsida > Cupressales > Cupressaceae > Thuja > Thuja plicata. The sequence continues at coordinate 631,626 of MU224461.1, read as the reverse complement.
AATAAGAAGTATAAGGAGGTGCTAAAGGCAATGTTTATGGTGAAGGCCGCTTGTGAGATATAGATGTTAGCTGAGGGGGATTTGTAGCGATGGACTCAACAGGTTCACGAGTTGAGGGAGCAGCTAGCAACATCTACACCACCTCCCGCACCTTCTTCATCAGGGATGCTTTCTAGGCCCCCAGTTCCTTGATTTATTTTCTTTATATAATTGTATTCCCCATTTTGTTGCGTGTTGTCTAGAGATGACTTTCTTTTTGGGGGGAATGATGCAGTGTTACCCCAAGTTTCCGGGACGACAATTTTCTTTGCCAATTTTGGGGACGATAGTGGACGACTATATAAATATAAGGAAATTTTCAAATATGTAAGGAAATTTGCAAGTATACATTACATTCATATGAAAATACGGACAATGCATGCCATTTAAACATCATATAACCTTAACATACAACCTTTCAATGACATTTAGTAAATACTAAAAGTAAATAGTAACTGACTCAGTACTCAAGAGTCAATATGTATTAAAATTTAACTATAGTCTAACTCTATTATGCATTCATAAAACTGAAAATTTGAAATTTCAATTCATTGTCGGATTGGCAATATGCATATGCTAACAAAAATATAAGTTTAACATAGAAAAGTAAAACTGCAAATGCCCAAAGGCTTAGGTGCTGCCATAAAGTTTCATCATCATGTTCAACATAAAAATCAAAATATAGAAAAATGAAGCACACTGCTGCTCCTATTCTACTGCTGCCAACATGGCATCAATATCAGAGTCCTTTGAGTCACTGTCACTATCATCCTGCACTGGAAATGTACTCTCATCCAATGGAACCCCAACCAATCTCTGTGCTGTCTCATCCTCGTCAATCTGGGCCACATCTTCAGGAGCAACATCCCACCATAAAATTGGAGTCTGCCTATACTCTGGAGTGTGACGATCCTGAAGTCGAAGAGTACTATGCACAACCACTAGCTTCTCCGCTCGTGTAGAGGTAAGTCTACTCCTCTTGAGGGAGCAGATAAAGCCATATGTAGACCAATTCCTCTCTGCGCCTGAGGAACTTGCAACCTGTGCAAAGAGGCGGGAGGCAAGCACTTTCAACTCTGGTGTATCTCTCCCATGCCACGTCCACCATCCAATAGGATCCCTTAGTGCCAAAATAACTCTATCGAACCTCGCCTGTGGTTTACTCAAGTTTGGGCCACGAAGTTGGGTGAAGTCAAGGAACTGTGTGGGAAGAACGGAGGCCTCTCGCCCTGGATACATCTTATCAATGGCTTGTGTGAAGCCATCTAATACCTCAGGATCATCACATGGGAGGACCCTTCCATCCAATTCTGCATACTATTTGGGATTTAGAGCATAGGGTGCCATATGAAGCGGGGTATTCATTATGTTCCATTTTCGCGTCACAATAGGCCTAATATGCTGCTCATAAAACCCCAAAGTAGGATCCTTAGCTGCAATTGTTTTCTTTATCCTCCCCAACATACTATCAAATGTTTCATATATCTCTCCAAGACTAGGAGAGTCAGTATCGACATATCTAATGACCTTTACGATGGTTGAGATGACAGAGCAAAGATATCTACAAGATGCAAACAAAAATTAAAATCAGAAATTTTAATTTAATATGAAATCAGCAAGCAAAAGACTAACATTTAATTTTAGTTTTTAAATAAAATCAGCAACTTACTTTATTGTGGACCACCAATTGTCATCAAGGATCTTTTGCTTCACTGATTTTCCTTCAGAGGAGCTAGAATTGGACCATTGGGTCCACTCTGGATTCACCACCATCAATTGGAGAGCCTCATGCACTTCAAGCATCCTCTCCATCAAGATGCTGTAAGTGGCATACCTATAATTAAAACTTAAAAGTAAAATACATGCAACAATAATTAAAATAAATTGATAAATGAAGTAAAGTTTAAACTAAACTAGTAAAATTAAATTGTAATTAAAATTGACATACCTTGTCTTAGCTGGTTTGAGGAACTCCTTTGAGAAGGACCTAAATAGAGCAAGTGAACTGTGGTGGTTGCATATGAACGTTTGTATCTCTCTAGCTTCTGACACCACCTGTTTCACCCAATCAATCTTCCCTATGTCTTTAAATGCATTGTTCAATGCATGAACACAACAAGGGGTCCAAAAGATGTGCCTATAAGCACCCTCTACATCATACTAGCTGATTTGCACACGTGCCGAATCTGTGATCACCTGTATTTGAAATTCCCGAATTCTTAGAAGCTAGTCTCAGGAAAAGAATGCAAATATTATGTAATAAATTATACTTCTTGAAAATTGGATGACAATTCAGATGTTCATTTACCACTGATTCGATATATGTACATAAGAGTCCTTGTGTATTCTAGAATTTTAATAATCAAGTCTACTACAAAATATAAATCCAGCAAAATATAAGTTTAAATTTTAATGGTGCACCTGTGTATACATATGTCGCAGAATAATCCAAGCTCCCTGTTCTCAGTTTGATTCTTAATATATAGCAGACATCTGCTGCGATTCGTTCAGTTCGAATCCACTGTCTTTCCGCAGTCCAGCCACGGGACCCATCATTGGCGGATGGAGCAGACACAATAACTTAACGGCCCATGTCCACTTGCCTTGCTGGATGCTATTTTTCCCTTGTAGTTTTGCGAAGGAAACTTGTCGTATACGATAAGCGTTCGTCTTCCTCTGAGAAAAGATGCGAAAGGGTGGAAGTCACCGACACACACAACCAGTTCCGCTTGTCTTCACACGAGGATGATGTGGAAGACTATTGTGAGACCTGTCACGAACTTCTAAGCCGCTAGGCTTCTCGCAATTGATATCTCCAACTCCGACGAAGCACAGATGTGGAACGCTAGACGTCAAAGCCTCCAATGGGGACTCACGTTCTAACGGACTGAAAGATGGCCCTGGTTGTATGATCTCTGCAATTCAAACTGTTCCCACAAATAATCTTCCTCTATCACCACTTAATTCCACTAGGCCAAACCACACAATCTGACGAAAGGAGTCGGGCTTGTCTTCATCTGCAATCACTTTCACAAAATATTCAAGCATGTCCGCGGCTTTGCAAGCCCGTCTCTTTTATTCACAACCAAAATCGGTTGTATCCTGTAAAGGAACTACTTTATTATACTTTATTAACATGTAACTTAATGTTTCCTTGTAATTATTTAATATTAATTTGTTCATCTAATTAATATTAAATAATTAATTCCTTTATTTAATTAGCCAACTAATGATTATTTGGGGACATGACACTGTACTACATTAGTTGACCCAACCTCCTCTATGACATCCCTCAAAATGGTGAATTGAAAATCTGCATCCTTACGCTTCCCTGAATAGAGCAACCCATCCATCACAATAGAGCAACCCGTCCTGACCCAAGTACGTTTCATATCCTCAAACAACACATTAATCTTGGAATACTCTTTATCTAGGATGGTGGTTCGTAGCTTATGATCACCTGGGGGTGTGAATGAGGGACTCAGTTATTATATCTTTGAGCATTTGTTTGAAATAAGTGGAACGGGACACATGAAATGGGACACCATTAGCAAAAATGAATCTACCAATGGATGACTGTGTTTTCCTTTGCCTGTACATTAAACATACTTTCCACTGATCCTCTTCCCTCATCTCAAAAGGGCTGCTAGTAGTACCAATGGCAGATGTCATAGGCCTAGATGACTGTGAGTGTGCAGTTGCAGTAGCTAAAGGTGATGTCATAGACATACCTTGTGCCCCCATTTCAGCCTCTAAGTGCAATCTTTGACATTCTAGTTTTTCCTGATCAGTCAAATTAGGACAAGCTATGACTCCATGGCATGCAATACCTAAAAAGTGTGACATCACCCTTGTATAGCTGCCCCTAAAATCATCTTCGCAAAAATAGCAATCCCATACCCTAGTCCCTCTTGCATTCTTTTTCTTTTTACCCCTAGCTGTGACATATTGGAGAAGAGGTTTTTTTCTTGTTGAAATGGCCCTTTGCATATTTGCTCATGATTGTTGAAGGGCATTTAAATTTATCAATTTGTTGTTGGTAACTACTAACTTCAATATTAGAACTTTCACCCCCCAAATTCTCTTCGTAACTACTACTATCCCCATTGCTGCTCATTGTGCTTAGTTTTGAGATTTAAGAATGCAATGAATTGAGACAATGAAAAAAATAAAAAAAATGACTCTTTCAAGCTTTCAGTTTGATAAATAAATGAAAAATGGAAGCATAAAGAGTTTCACACTTGTTGCACAATGTAAGAAGTTGAAACCCTTGCACAATCACTTGGACAATGAAGAAAATCTGAAAACCTCCTTTGCTGCTACAAAATAAAAAACTCAGACTTGCTGCTAAAAACAATGGACAACATAAACAAATAAAAAAAATGCTCATGTGCCCATAAAGAGCCACGATTTTGGCCTTTTAGGGCAAGTGTGGTGGTGGGTTCCACAAAACGACCCCACCTATGGAAGCCTTTTTTGGGTTTTTATGTTTTTTTTTATATTTTTTAAACTTTTACACGTTGGGGATAGACAACTGTCCTGGGGACGCATGGGGGATGTCTACGGTGTCCCCGGGACGGCCATCCGTCCCCAAAAATTTTGGTTGTCATCACCCCGTTCCGGGGACGTTCCTTACTTTTAGGGAAAAGTTGGGGACGGCGTGGAGATGTCACCAAGCCGTCCCCACGTCTCGGGGATGTCCCTGTTCCGGAAACTGGCCGATTTAGGCCGGGGAGGTATCCTCGGGTAACCTTGAAATGATGTTGTTGGGTTAATTAGTATTTGGTAGTGGGGTTGTCCAAGGGTTGTTGTCGAAGGGTTGGTAGTTGGTTGACGGTTGGCACTCCCTCGACACCTTTTTATATGCATTGTACTTACCTTCTGGGATAATGATATAATGGTGTGGTCATAATAATGCTGTTGGGAATACTCTGAAATGCATTGTAATAATTATGAGATCAATGAAATGTACAGTTGTGAGTTCTCTCAAATACATTGTGTATATGCTTACTGTTATATTTTATATGCATTTAGTTATGTTCTGTAAATAGACCCTAAGGGGCAAACAAAGAAGCACTAGCTTTGAATTGAATGGCACTTGATTTCTGCTTCTTGGGTGGCGGTCCTTGACTTGATGTTTCCTTCCTTTTCGTGCCTTTAGTTTGTGAAGCCGTGTCACTTTTCTTTCTTTTCTTGTTACTTTCACCCTTTTGCTTATTGCCGACTTCTTGAGGCTGTTCAGATGATTCTTGCTTAGGCTCTTACACATCCTTCATCAATTCATAAGTCAATGTGACTCTTATCTTTAAATTTTCCATTTGTTTATCCAACCATTCTTAAGTGAAGAGTGTGACCGGTTTGATCAAAGTCTTCAAATCAATATCATGATCTTCGAGCCAATCGATGGGTTCTAACTCTTAGCCTTTCTTTGGGGCAAATTCTTTTCTAATAAGGTTGTCATCATCCTCTAACTGATCAGGACCCTGAATTTGCTGCTACTTGTATTTTCTAATCATCTCCACAGTTAATCTTGAAACATTCTTTTTCTCACCTTGAAATCATCAGCAACATCTACGCAATAATCTTTTAAGTGTGGCACATGTTTATATTTGTTTCTATAAGCCTTCCTAATCTGCCTATTTGGATCAAAATTCCTCCTTGCACAATAGTATCTCAATGCATAATACTCAAATTCTTTCTCTGTTGCTTCAACTGCTTGAAGTGATGTACAAGGTTCCAATGAATTCCCAAGATGAAGTGGAAATGTAAACCCCTTTTTGTGTTTATGCTTCTGGATGCTATCATATGTGAGTAGTTGCCTTGATACTTCCATCACTGCCAGTTTGTTCGTTGGATATCTTGAAAGTCTTTGGGACACGATAAATTCCCCAACACCCTTATTTATGTGAACTTCGAACACTGAATATACCACAGACCATACTTGTTGATCAACTTCTCAGCTTCATCAGATATTCTCTTGTAAGGGGCTTTTTGTAGTTTTCTCAGAATGCGTGTAGCGAATGCATCATTGAATATTTTGAAATGTTTGTTGTTGTGAAGATGTAACTTTGGATAGCACTCATGCACTAGGAAATGTTCTGTTCCTGTCCCAACTGGGCCTAAGCATCTCAATCTAGGATACTTGTACATCATCGCCAACATGTATACCATATATGAGCTCATGTAAAATGTCTTTGTCTTGTCCAACATCCTTAATTGAAGATCAAGATTGTCACTAATTATCTTTCCATTCAAACATCATCCCACTGGTAAATATTGTCCATGAAGTAGATCGTCCAAGGCCCGAAGGTTGCACCTTGAGGGCTTCCCCTAACTCTGCTCAACATGATGTTAAGATTCCCATAATCCTTTGAAAAATCGGGCTTAGTTAATTTTGGTAATTTGGAGTGGTGCTTCCTTGGTTCAAGTAGCCAATCATTGTTGATCAACACATGCGGTAGGTTTGTCATGATAATACTTCAAAGCTTGTTCTTTTGTCATGTAGACGCCCATCTTGTGAAGTGGTATATTGAATGTTACCCTTTTTGCTAGGTCCGTAAGTGACACCAACAACTTCTTCTTTGGACCATAGTGAATTGCTATTGTTTGTGGATCATAATGCTTGGCACATTCTAGCATCAACTCCATGCATTGCATCGGTGGAGGAAAGGCTGCTGCTTGAACTATTCCATTTCTCACCATTCGCCTTGCCAACTTCAATGGATTGGCCCTGAACATTCAATCTCTAACTCGTTCCATGTTAACTGGTCCAAGGTTTTTATCTCTAATCTTCTTCCACTTTGAGGTAAAATTGGTCTCTGGTGTCATCTCCTTTGTATCATTCTTCATGTGGGCTTGCCCCTATCCTCCTTCAAATATCCGGTCTTTCCTCCCGATATCTTGAATCTGCATACAATACCATTTATTAGATATTGAATTTCATCTTCTAAAGATTAAAAATTTAAAATAATAAGAGATGAAATTCAAGACATCCTTCTTAGAACCTTCCTATGAGCATTTTCTCTATAGCCTATGAAAGATTATATCTCCAACTTCTAAAATCTGATCTATTTCACAATTAGTAGATAAAGATGGAGATTCTGAGATCACCAACTTGGTCAAATTCAACCTCTCCTGAAAGAAGACAGCATTTTAATAATCCCAAACTAATCTCTGAATATGTACGTTGCTGGCTGTTATAGAAATCTGGATTTGGCAATTCTAAATCTGTGCGAATTCGCCTCAATTATGCTGTTTTAGAAAGTCTCTAACAGCCTTCTCCAAGTCTCAAATTCTGATTTTCACTTCCAAACCTTAAGTTGCTCCTAAAATCGGCCCTTGATGAATTTCGCCCCCAAATTGCTCAATAAATCTGACTCTTTGAACAAGTTTGCTTTTAGGAAGTCTGCTCTGCTTTTCAATTACTTGAATCCAATTGTTTACGTGGTGAAATGAATTTCACTACCCTTTTATAGGTGACTAAGGCCAATGGGTGCCTTAGTCATCTAGGCCGACCTAGTTAGGGAGAAAGTAAAGATTTTAAATTCTGATTTTTCCCTGCTAAGGCTAACTGACCTCATTGCTTCCAACTTAAATTGAATTTAAATTTGATTTGAAGCAAATTTTCCCTTTATTAAGTCGACTTCATTTAGCAATTTAATCAATTAGGGAGGCAAAATTTAATTCTTTGGTCAAATTGTTTCCACTTTAATGTTGGGCAGACTTGTTTGGACGCCTGGAAGTTAGGGCAGAATTCAAAGGTGGGTTGGAATTGGAATTCCAACACCTGGTCAGATTCCGACCTAGGGTTGGAATTCAAGTTCCAACACCTGGTTGGATTCCGACCATGTGTTGGAATTCTTCCTTATGGCATTTCACACTAAGTCTTCCAATGAAAACTCTTTGCCTTGTCCTCTAAAACCCATGATTTTACTCTCCTTTTTGATCTCATATCTGATGCTCCTTGATCTAATCTTAGTTGAATGTTTGATTGATTTGTATAGGATCTGATCTCCACTTCTCTTTATTATCGAAATCTGATAGTCCAACTCCAAATACTTCACTTGATTTTCCTTCTCACGAACTTAGTTTTGATTTCTCATCGTCTTTGAAGTTGAATTTCATCTCCTATGAGAGATCAGACCAGTTTGGACAGCCTGTAGATTTGGGCATAAATCAAGCATGTGTCAGAATTGTCTTCATGTTTGAGGGCGGAAATGGAGGGGGGCTTGGAATTCGAATTCCAAGGGGAGGTTGGAATCCGACCTACCCTTTGAAATCCAGTTCCAAGGGGTGGTTCGATTCCGACCACCTCTTAGAATTTTCCAAGGCTGCCAAAATTTTCTAAGTGTTGTTTGTTCATTCGCTTGGAAACAAAACTCCATCCCTTGCTTGTTTAAAACTTGCCTTTTATCACCTTTTTGCCTGATTTTCAGTCATGTTTGTCTCAGATCTGAATGTTAAAGAAACCATATTTCCACTTTTTCACGCTCAGATTTGTCCATTTTGCCATCTTGATTCTCATGTTAACTTTACATCACTTGCCTCAAACTCTCTCTTTCGTCATCGGATTTTACCGTAGACTCCAAATCAGATTTCAATCTCCTCAAAGGTCATAGTTTGCAACTCAAATCAGTCTTTCGAATCCTTTCATGCCTAACCTACAACTAAGGCCTACTCCCATCCTTGAAATGCTAAGTGTTGGATGCCTAGACAGCCACTCTATTCCCCTAATGGTTCATCTCTCGATTGGACAAATCTTGCACCTAGAGCTGCTTGAATCTAGCCTATTGACTTGAGGACTCCAATATTGTCACCAAACTAAGACCAACTAAGACAACTACTCCACTGCCAAGCAAAAGAGGGGGTCCCCATTTGCAATGGGGTAATGGTGTGCAAAGGTCACAACACTAAGTACCTACAATATTTCGTTGGAGGAGGATTTATTGTTAAAGCTGATCAAAATAGTCTTAAGTACTTTCTAAATCAAAAAGATCTTAATGATAGGTAGTAAAAATGGGTTAGCAAACTCCAAGCTTATGACTTTGACATTGATTTATGTCAAAGGAAAAAGGAACATAGTGGCTGATGCATTGCCAAAAAGGTCACATTTGTGTTCAATTTTGGAGATAGTAGTAGATTAGAAGGAGCAAATACAAGCTGAGTATGTGAAGAATGCTCTTGCCAATAGCAGTTTTGAGAACACATTACATTAAGACGAGTACAAGGTAAGGGAAGGTCGTATCTTCTGCAAGGATAGGATAATTTTAGTAGTTGAAACTAAGATTAAAGATCAGATTTTAAAGACATTTCATAACATTCCAATGGCTGGTCATCGTGGTTATTACAGGTCCTATAGGCAGATCGTTGAGAGATTCTCATGGAAAGGTATGATCGTGAGTGCCAAGTGTGTCAACAATATAAATATGAACGTACTTAGTCTGCTGGTCTATTGCAGCCCCTGCCAATTCCTATTCAAAAGTGGTAATTTATTTCAATGGACTTCATCACAGGGCTTCTCAAGGTGCAAGGGAAGGATTGTATCTCTGTCATAATGGATTGGTTGACTAAGTTTGCTCTTTTTTTTTACTATTTCAGCAAGGTATAAAAAAATTTCAGGTGGCAAATTTGGTCTTCAAAGAGGTGTTTAGAGTTCATCACAGGGCTTCCCAAGGTGCAAGGGAAGGATTGTATCTTTGTCATAATGGATAGGTTGACTAAGTTTGCTCATTTTTTTTCTATTTCAGCAAGGTATATAGAATCAAGTGGCAAATTTGATTTTCAAAGAGGTGTTTAGACTTCATGGGATGCCTAAGGACAAGGACAAGTCTATGAGCTTGTTTTGGTAGTTGTTCAAGTTGTGTGGTACTAAATTAACTTGTGCCACTAGTTATCACACTTAGATGGATGGGAAGATAAAGATTATTAATAAATGGGTGGAAAGCTACCTATGCAATTATGTTTTAGGGCAGCATAAAGCATGGGTTAAGTTGTTTCATTTGGGGGAGGACTGTTACAACTCCACTTTTCATATGACTATCAAGATGTCTCCTTTTATGGCCTTGTATGGTTATGAACCTCCTAGCTTCATTACTTTTTGGTGACTGCAGAGTACTTAGAGCCAACGATCTTCAGTCACGGGACATTATGCAACCTTTGAGCTAAAATATACAACATGCTCAAAATCAACAGAAGTTGTATGCTCTTTGACATTGTATTGAGTGAGCATTTGAGGTAGGAGACATGGTTTATCTTAGATGGCAGCCCTATAGGCAATCCACTCTCAAAAGGAGTGGGTTAGATAAGCCTAAGCCCCACTTCTATGGACCTTTTAGAGTCTTCAAGAGGGTTGGAGAGTGTTGAACACTTGATATACTAACAGGGGAGGGGCGAATCAGTATATCCTTGAAAAACTTGAAACACTTAACAATTTAATCATTTAATATATTTCAACTTTGCATGGAAGGAAATAGAAGAAAACAAATACTGCAACTCATAACACCATATTTTTTTTTTTGTGGAAACCCAAGATGCGAAAAACCACATGAGAGGTTTAGCTCTCAAGTATTAAGTAACCGGTTAGATAATACAGTAGGTGGCTCACTACTGGGGTGGCTCACTGCCAAAATACAAAAATAGCATTGATGGCTAGATATACAAAAAATGAACTGAAGAACATGCATCAACATATGCATAGATTACAGTTCGCTGTGAGATACAGTCCTTTTACCGATACAATATCATATATTCATATAGCTTACAATAGTTTGCAACTACATATCATCATCATCATATTACAAAGATGATATATATAGTATGTACATCACTTATATATATATATATATATATATCATTCATCGGCACAATCATCCTTGCTATTGGTTGTGCACAAAACGTGTAGATAATTCTTTTTCACTGAACCCCAGTCTGCTGCCCAAAAAGAATTAGTGTAAATCGTGTCGTGTACTGACCGATCCAGAAACATTGCCGATGATTCCGCAAATAAAGCCGTTGGAGATAACCGATGGCATGCTCTGTTGGTGACCGTTAGCATACCGATACTGATAGAAGTAATACTGTGACCGATACCGATACGTCCAAAGTGATGACATCAATGACAACCAAAACTGGGAAGGCTAACGGAGAGATGGCTTATGAGCTTGAGCTACTTGAGAGTAGCAAGATGCATAATGGTTTTCATGTATCTTGCCCTAAGAAGGCACTTGTGCATGATGTTACTCCTACAGAGTTGCTTCCCCTAGATTAGGAATGCAAGTTGATATTGAAACTTGAGGAAGTGATTTATTTGAGAGAGGGTACCTTACAAAAGAGGAGTGCCAGGGAGTACCTAGTGAAGTGGAAGAACTTAGTCATTGAGAGTGAACAAATTTTACAGCATCCAAAGTTTCTATTGCTTGAGGACAAGCAATCTTGGGGAGGGGAGGTCTGTAATGTCCTGTTCTTGCACCTAGTCGAAAAAAGCAAAAAAGTGGTTTTCCAAAAAATAACAAAAATGCAAAAATGTTCTTTTTCGTAAAACCAACCAAAAAGAAAAGAGGTGCTTTTCAAAAATAATAACAAAAAAAGGTGGTTTTTTGAAAAAATATAAAAAAGAAAAATACTTTTTCCTAAAATAGCTCTCAAAAATCATAAAAGGGAGACTGGGGCTCTCTTTTGGCATGTTGAAGTTTATAATTAATGTTATGCTGCTGGAATGATTCTGGAGTTCATTTTAACACTGATTGAAAATAATACCCCTCTTTCCAATTGTTGCTTTCGGTGGTGAAAGACCCACCCTAGCTGGTTGGCTCTGCAGGTTTTTAAATGTTCTTGAAGCTTTCAGGAAGATTTTGGTTTGGAGTGATGAAGAAGCTCGCAGTTTTTGATGTAGGTTTCTTATATTTGGTGTGTAGTGTGGTTTTCAGTTGTGTGGTGTGATTTTGGAAGCGGTTTTAAGTGCTTTCAGAGTGCTGGTGTGAGAATTCTGATTTCTGGATGTGTGTCCTCTGTGTTGCTGAAGTCATATTTTGCTCATATCTTTTGAGGAAAGGCGTATCTACTTCTGGGTAGTGGTTTATACCTGTTTCCTAGCTCGGGTAATTCATTTTGAGAGGTTATTTGCACTATTGATGAAGATTTAATTTTTCCCAAGACAATTCGCTCCTCAAGAAGGCTGTACAAATCTGCCCTAGTGGGTATTTCAGAGTGCGTTAAAAGTAGACTTTTCGGAGGTCTAAAATCTGTTCATTGTGGCAACTTTATGTGAGGTTTTTGACACTAGCATTTGCCATTTCTTGTCAAGTTTAAGTGAGTTTTTTGCATGCTTTATGATCTGTTTTGAACTGAGGTACCGGATTCGGGCCCTGGACCCCGGATTCGGGTCCGGATTCTCCACCCGATCTGTGCTGGATTCGGGCAGGGTCCGGATTTGGACCTGTGGGTCCGGATGGATCTGTGATCTGTGGATCCAGCCAGACCCATAGGTCCAAACCCGGACTCTACCCGGATCCCACACGGACCGGGAGGAGAAAACGAGGATCCTCGAGGATCCCAAGCGGATCCGCGTGAATCCACAGGGACCCGCGGCCAGCCAAGATGTAAAGTGGTATAATTAAGACGTTTTTTTATTGCTCCTTGACCCTATTTTAGGGGCTTTGCCCTCAAACCCCTATTTAATAACTTGGGGTGGAAACTATACCAATAAAAGTGGGGAAAAATTAACCTTCGAGTCTTATTAGGCTCCATATAGAAGATGATGATGATGAAGAAGAGAATATCAATAAATTATTAATCCATTAGTTGAACTTTAAACAATGATTATACTTGAACTGATGTTATGATTTAATTTGAATGTTTTGAATCTTTGAGATTTGGCATTGATCAATGATCAAGCATCATAGATTCATACTATGAAATGATTTAGTTTTAGAATTATGTATATTTCTCTTTTTTTTTGTATATATATACATATATACAGTCACGAACCCCTACGAACCCAAACGGCAATTTCTTTTTTCACGAATCCACGAACCGGATTCGCGAGCCCGAATCCGAATTGGCAACTTAGGTTTTGAATGATCAAAAGTTCCGGTTTTAGTTTCTTATCTTTGATATTGTAATTGAAGCTAACTCCTTATTTGAAGGGTTTCAAGTAATCCTATACGAGTTTTCTGATTAGGTGGCAATGGTGTGAAACCCCCACTTAACTTAATAGTTGCAATTAAAGTTTTATATGACAGAGAGGTGAAGGCTTAACTCCCTCTCATTTGTTACCAGCAAACTATCTTTCTTCCTTTTTTGATTTGTACTGACTAAGTGGCGATGGTTTCAAACCTCCCCACTCCTTATAGTTTACTGCTGTAAGCATTGCATTTGTTAGTTTATGCATTTGCATGCATCAAAAGCTAACAATCAGCTGTTATTCTACTTTAAGTTTCTATAGTGCAAATACATACTATATTATGTTTTTGCAACATCTAGTTTATTAGCTTACTTTAGTTTTTAACATATCTTCTTTCTGGGGTAGAGGTTTCACGTCAGATTTATCCTTGTCCTTGATTGCTTTCACATTGGAATCTTGATTTTTTAGCAGGGTACAGGATCTTGGTTATCTGAAATTTTAAGGATCAATTTGATTATCAAAACTTCAGTTGTTTTTGTTTGGACTTGAGGAATATTTAATTATGGACTATTGATAAAGTAGTATCTTATACAAATCTTCCATTTTTAACATTATGTTGCTCGTGCATAATAAACAGGTAGTTTTGCTTTACATGTTTATACTTGGGGAGATATATGGTTGTTTTTATGCATAAAATAAGTTATGCAATCTCCCACCTTTGATTGGGTGGGATGAAACATAATAAAGCAATTATAAATTATAAATATCTTTTGCACTTTGATAGAATCTCTGATAGGAAATGCAAATGATACAAAAAACATTTAAGCAGACTGAAATATTCAAATCTCTGAGAACAACCAGTACCATGTTCATGACAAATGTAAACCCTTGCAAAAAGAATTTGTTTGATCTTTAACAGTCGATGTTGCTGATCTTATCTAGTCTCAAGTTTTAGAGTAGTCATTTCTTTCTAATTTGAACTCTAATGGTTTCCCTTCATAAAACAGGGTTTGATGAGCGGCTCAGCGGAATTGAGAGAACAAGCAGCTGAGGGCTTAGGGGAGCTAATAGACGTGACTAGTGAAAATGCATTGAAGCCTTTTGTTGTTCCAATAACTGGGTATAGCAGTTTGCATGGTTGAGCATTGCTTTTAGTTGTTGTTTTTATAATATCATGGTTTGTTAGAAGACAAGGAAATTATTTTTCTTGTTGATAAATCCTGAATTATATGAATGCTTGCAGGCCCCTAATTCGAATCATTGGAGACAGGTTTCCATGGCAAGTCAAAAGTGCCATTTTATCTACGTTGGGTATTCTAATAAGCAAGGGTGGAATAGCACTCAAGCCTTTTCTTCCACAGCTTCAAACTACTTTCATCAAGTGCTTGCAGGACAATACAAGGTTCTTCAAATGTTCTAAACATGATGTGTTTTTTCTAATCTTTTAGTTACTGTCTGGAGCTTGTGGATCATTTATTTGTATATGGTCTTTTAAGTTATTGGTGAAAATGTTCAGGATTGTGCGTTCAAGTTCAGCTCTAGCATTGGGAAAGCTAAGTGCACTAAGCACCCGTGTTGATACATTGGTCAATGACCTTCTTTCAAATTTGCAGGTAAGTTTACCCAGTGAGGCAAACACTAATCTATTGAATCTGATGCATCACAGCATGAAGTTTTCTTTTCGATCCGTTGAAAGACTCGCCTGGACACAGACTCAGCCAAGTTTTTGTTAGATTCGCCATACTTGCTGAGTTTGGGCCTAAGATTTGGTTGATTTTGTTTTTGTGTTTTTCTTTAAAACAAAACTCCCAAAATTTCAATGCTTTTTTGGTTTACGACATGCCCCCAAACTATATGTATTAAATATATCATTTAACTCCCGATCTTTATCTTCAAACTGGTCTCATTCGCTTCACCAGAAATCAGAATATATATATGAAAAATAACACTTAAGTCACATTTTTTTTCTTATGCTTTAAGACTTTAAGTTATATTTCATTTATATATTGGGAGAATGTGTGAGAGTGGTTTCAGACCCTCTAGGAGTTATTATGCAGATTCTATGTTTTAGAAGATCTTATAAGTTTTCAGACTTAGTCAAATTTCAATAGGCTCATATTAATACTCTCTCTCTCTCTATCTATATCTTACTCTCTCCTCTCTCCCCAAAGATCTATATCTATTTCTCTACCTCTCTCCCTTACCCCTAGACCCTCATAGGGGGTACTACCCTCCACCTTGTTTTTGGTGTTGCCTCCAAATCCCCATCAAATTGTATGTCTACGCAAGCAATAGGCCAATGATGAATCATGATCATAAAAATCTACATAATGCATATCCCTTGTTGCAAGTCTCTGCATAGTCATAGTCAAAGCCACCATCAAGGATTGTCTTGTTTCATATATCAGAGAACTTGTTTAGTATACAAAGACTGCCATAGGCAAAGTTGGCACGCTATAGTCCTTGTACTACTGAATACAAGTTAAGTTATAGTTGGCAGGAAATGCCATTTTCATAATGCAAAATGCATCAATCATGCCTTGCAGAAATAATTGATAGGAGAATCCCATCTGTTAGTATCCTAGCTGAAGTCAAAATAGAACATAATCATTTATCTTTTTACTTAACCACTCGTCTTTGTTAATGAGCTTGTCAACAAGACATTTAGTATTGAAGGCTTATAAAACAAATTAGTAATAAATTCCTCAATTGAATATACACACCAGTCATTGAGACAATCAAATATCATGGCTACATCATCATCCAGGATCCATATTAGATGGCAACGCATGACTTGTTGTGATGTTGGGATGAATAATGCAACCTCCTTTGAGCCATAGCCTTATAATTTTAGTTTTAATATTTGTTTTGATGCCTTGGATTTCATATTCCATGACTTTTGTATACATTCACAATATTTATATATTTAAGTGTGCTATTTCTTTAACTACAATTTGCATTTATAGTTATGTGATTGATGTATACTTGTGTATGCGATCAAGTTAGCTTTTAATGAGGTCATTGTTTCTTTAAGGCTTATTTAATAGGGGACACGAAACAAGTTTCAAATCCTTAAAAATCTTTGGGTGTTTTACTTTGCCGAATTTTCCTTGAGTTTTTGCCGTTTTTTTTCGCCGAGTCCGTGTTCAAGTCAGAGACATGCTTGCCGAGTCCGAGTCTTATAACTCTGATTGAGACACATTTCAGATTTAATAAAAGGCTGATCATTGAGCAGGTGGCATCTGAGGGTGGAGTTAAGGAGGCCATAATGGTTGCACTTCAAGGTGTACTAAAGTACGCTGGAAAAAGTGTCTCTGGGTCTGTAATTAGTCGTGTTATCGTAGTGCTTAAAGAATGTTTACGTTTGGATGAAGATCAGATCAGGGTTTCTTCTGCAAAAGCGATTGGTATAGTTTCTCAGGTGCACAATCTATTGCTTTCCCAGATCTAATATTTAAGTCTTGTTCCATTATATTGTGGACACTAAGTAGAGCCATTTTTGACAGTATTTGGAAAATGGAGAACTGTCTAGCTTATTGGTTGAGCTGTCAGTTTCAGTTCCGTCAGAGTCATGGGCTGTTCGACATGGAACAATTCTTAGTTTATCATCAATGTTTAGACTCAGTGCTGCTCGTATATGTGCTTCAGATGCATTCTCCACAGTTGTTGATTGTCTTAAAAATAAATTGAAAGATGATAAGGTACGAGTTAAACTAGCATAGTTAATGTTACTCAATATTGTTTCATGTCACAAGTAGGAAGTTCTTACTTTATTTATATCTTTCGAGAAATTAATTTTTTCCTTTGAAATATTGATGGATTAGATTTCCTTATAATTTATGTTTTGACAACAAAGTAATCTCTCATGTCTTTAAGTAGGTTCCTGTTCGGGAAACTGCAACAAAGGCTCTAGGATATCTTCTGTCCTATGAAGTAGAGTCTCACTATTCAGGCCCTTGTGGATTTTCTGAACTTTTGCCTTTCTTGGTATCCTGTTTGCGTGATGACTCCAGTGATGTGCGCAGAAGAGCACTAGGAAGTCTCAAGTCTGTTGCCAAGGTGATCTAAGCAATCCTGAAATTACCAGCTGGATTTTGCTAGGGAATGTTATAAACTATTATTTGACCAGGGAATGTTATAAACTATTATTTGACCAAGATCCTTTTTAATTTCTGTTCCATAAGTTGACTTATGATCTTTTTAGTAATAGTCCTTAAAGACTGAATTGTATTTTAACAGGTAGATGCCACAGTTGCTTCTGCATATCTACCGACCTTGGGACCATTAATTGCTGAATCTCTGAAGGATGGAAGTACACCTGTTCGCCTTGCTGCAGAACGCTGTGCCCTCCATGTTTTCCAGCTTACAAAAGGTTTTCACCCTAGAAACAATTTTATATCACATTTTGAATCTTGATATATTTATTACTTGTATGTTATCTAAGAATTGAATGTTGTCATGCACGAATATCCCTTCAATTTTATTTAAAATAATGCTTTATGGTTTTCTAAGAGAATAATTTACAAAAAGGAGGCCTCTAGGGTGTCTCTTAAATTGAGAGATGTCCCCCTATTTTCTATTATTGGCCCCCAATTGTTGGTGTGAATGTGATTCCCCTTTTAACTTCTTATCACACCTGGTTGGTTAAGTTTATTTAGATCAATTATACTGTACTGTTTTGGTGGCGATGTGCTCACTTATGACTCCATTTCCTTGATCCCACATGAGTTGTACTTTTTCTCTCTTGCTGGTGTATCCTTTATATACTACTCACCTCTTGCTCTCGTGTGAGCTCACTCTGTCGTATATGCACATTGCATCCTTTGTATATACCTCTTTTTTATGATCATTTCTTGTTGAAGTTGTCTTCGATGTCAAAGGCAACTTAATGTAAATCATGTTCCAATCAATTCAGATCAACTACATCAGAAAACTTTGGCGCCCAACTTAGAAGTCAAAATGCTTAAATAACTAAATGCCGAACCCCTGTCTGTCTTGTCACCCACTTCTTTTGGCATTTACAATTAAAATGTATTACTTACAAGAGGGCCGCCCCACTAGAGATGGACACCCTATTTGAGATGCAAATAAAACTAATACACATTAATTCATGCTGCTGGCCGACCTTGTTAAGGAGATTAAGCAAATAATTATGTTGCTGGCCGACCTAGTGATGTTGTGCCTATTTTGGAGGGAGACTTAAATTAAAAATAAATGTTTTTCAGCCTCAGCCATCCTGATTTGAGGAGGCATATCCATTGGTGAAAAGTCGTATTTGGAGGGATATAAATAGAGTTCACTTGGATTTCATTTCTGAAGCAATTCAACATCATTTTCATTTATAGCAGACTTTAGGGGAAATTGGAGCAGACCTAGTGCAGATTCATAGAAAACTTCGAGGGTGAATAGGAGCAGACCTAAGCGCAGATTTAGAGCAGACTATAAGGGTGAATTGGAGCAGCCCTAAGAGCAGATGTTTGAGACAAGTTAAGAGCAGATTTTATAGCAGACTTTCAAGTTAATTACAAGAAGAATTATAGAATCTTTGAGGTTGGTGCCTCTACATAGGAGAGATTGGTGTATCTTACTGAGTTGGTGCTCAGTGGAGGGGATTGGTGTCACTTGTGGGTTGGTCCTATGAAATTTTATTTGTTTTAAAGGAATATTTTTCTGTGGTTTACTTTCACATGGGTTTCAACGTAAAATTATGTAGGCATCTTGTGTTCTCCATCGCTATATCGTACTTGTGTGAATACTTATGATTATTGCTTTGTGATTGCTAAAGCCTAAAAACGAAAAAATGTCATATATTGTTACACCCCACCCTTAGTATAAGTGTGTGTTTTCTTCAATTGGTCTCAAAATGGATTCCTTCTATATAGCCTAATCACTTAAAGGGAGATCCTATAGAACACACATAGCTTAGCAAGAATCATATGGTTTCTCATTGAACCAAGCACCTCTATTTAGTGGGATAAATTACACATTTTGGAGCAGAAGGATGAAAATATTTATAAATGCCCTAGGGAACTACATTTGACATTTTTTTGAAAGAGGCTACACATCACCTGCTACTCCCCCAACAAATCAAGACATTAAAAGAGAGTGTGAATAATGGAAAAGTCAAGAGTACAATATTTTGCAGTCTAGGCGAATCTAAATTTGTAAAGTCATGCATTGAAAATTGACAAAGGATATGTGGGATAAGTTGAAGAATATTTATGAAGGAGATGATAAAGTAAAGAAAGAAAAGTTGCATACCATCGACAACATTTGAAAGCCTTAAAATGAAATAAAATTAGAACATAGCTGCATATTTACTTTGTGTTGATGAGATTGTTAACATGATAAGGGGTCTTGGTGAAACCGTTGAGGAATCTATGATTATTAAAAAGATACCAAGAACATTACCTTATAGATTTGACTCCAAAGTGTCGGCGGTTGACAGGATGAGAGATTTGGACAAAAAGAAAAAGGATGAGTTGCATGGGATCCTCACTGCATTTGAAATGAGGATTGAAGAAAGACTATAAAAATGGGAAGCAACCTTCAAAGTATCCAGAAGAACAAAGAATATAGGTTCAAGTGAAAGTTCAAGGAAAGAAGGGGAAGCATATTTTGGAAGAAAATTCAAGAAAGGATCCACCAAATGCAAAGGTAAGTATACTCTCAAATGATTTAATTGTGGTAAGGTCAGTCATTTTGCTGCCAAATGTCCACAATTTGCAAGTGAAAGTAGTGAAGTATAATATGACAAGGGAAAAGACAAGAAAATCATTATAGCAAGAATAAGTACTCTCAAGGGAAAGCCAAGAAGAAGAATTTTCTTAGAAGCAAGAAGAGCCTAGATGCCCAAGGGAGTAATAGCTCATCTAAAGAAAGTGATGAAAGCTTTTCGGAAAATGATACAGAATAAATTCTCTTCATGGCCATAGAATTGAAAAAGCTCCAATGTGTGAAGATAAAGGATATGAAAGTGAGGAACATACTATGACAAACCTTGAGGAAGAACTTATGATCGCCATAAATGAAATTAAAAGACTCGAGAAGCCAAATTCAAGTTCAAAGATTAAATTTGAGAAGACTGTGAAAAGTTGGAAAAAAGTAATTATGGATTGGAAGACTCAAGCTAAAGGAAAAAGAATTGAAGTGTGAGAAGCTTGAATGTTAAATCACTTATATGATAAAGGAGCTAGAAAACGCTAAAGATCAGCTAGGCAGAAACATAAAGTTTGATAAAACTTCTGAGATGTTAGAAGACTTTATCAACTTACAAATATCACCATTCATCAAAATTGGTCTGGTTTTGATGGAAAAAGTTCACACTACAAAGAAGTTGGAAACTAAGAATTATGCTATGACCCTCAAAAGTTCCCACAAAGAGGTAAACGAGAAAGAGGTGTACAAAGAAAAGAATAAAAGGGAAGCAAGCGAGGAAGCAAATGGAGAAGAAAAGGAGGAGGATAAAGCTTCACGGTTTAAAAAAAATAACAATAACAACCTCAAATGGTCCTCCCCTCAAAGGAAGCCATGGACAACTAGGTTCAACTATTCTTTTGATGACTATTGTTTTTCATGCAATCAATATGGTCATAGAGCAATAGATTGTAAAGTGCATACAATAATTGAGTTTAGATTTTCAAAAGAAGCTTCAACTCATTCGCTGCTCTAATGGATTATCACCTTATTCATAAGTGTTACAATTTTAGGCACATAGCAAAGGTTTCTAGAAGTACATTTGCTTAGCCTCAAAGACAAAATAAGGAAGATGTTGATGAAAAGAAAAATAATGAATCAAACAAATCTGGGAAAAAGGAGGAACAAATAATGAAGGAAAGATCCATGCTTGTACATGTTGAACTACTTGCTCTAGATGGGAAAGAGTAATGAGATGTTTATAGTGGTTGCTCAACCCACATGACTAGTGATAAAAACAAACACCTCTCTCTAAATAAAGTGAATGAAGTAACAATAAAATTTGGAGGCTTGCTTCGACAAACATAAAAGGTAAAGGCACACTCAGTTTGGATAATGGAAGAACAAAAAGTAAGGATGTCTTGTGAGTTGAAGGATTAAAGCATAATCTCGTAAGTGTGAGTCAAATGTGTGACAAAGGGCACACCTTCAGGTTTCATTTTGGAGTATGTAAAATCATGAAAAATGGAAAATTGATAGCCGATTCTTACAAAACTGATGGTAATCTGTACATTCTTAATGAAGTCAAAAGTGAGAAATTCTATATGAGGCAAGAAGATTAGAGGTTGCAGTGGCACAAAATGATGACACCTAAGCTTTGTCAACACTGTGAAGATTAACAAAAAAAATTGTAAGGGATATGCCAAAGATAGCGAAGCCTTCAAATATTATTTGCAAATATGGCAAACAAACAAGGAAAAGCTTCAAATCTAAGGAGTATTATATGACAAAGCCTTTGGAAGTTGTTCAGATTGATTTTGTTCACATTGATTTTTTGGCCAATTGTTAATGTTTGTAGCTTCAGTCATATGATCATTAGAATACATATAATATATGTTGATTAATAATAATATAATATATATGTTATATTATTATTAATCAGATGAAATTTAATATTCAATATTAAATTATTATATTATTCTTAATTAATAATTGATTGATGAAACATTATAAGATTGATTAAATTATAATTAATGGGAAGAGGCACTTCTTTTCTTATATATGTTAATAAATAGACATGTCCCATGAAGGGACATGTCTCTCCTAGCCTTGTTCCCAATATAAATGAAAGAGAGATTGTTGCATTTAGAAAATACATACAACATAGAGTGCTATTACATTTGGAGCTATCCTAAAAACTTAACATGGTATCAGAGCTAGACTGCAAATGTAAGAGAGTAGTTTGTTGATGGTGAATATGTGACTTTCTCAGAAAATATAGTCTCAGTACATGGACCATATCTCACAAATCCATCGTTGGATTTTTTTGAATTTTGGATAGGTTGGTAACAAAACAAATTTTGAAGAATCTCACCTGAGCGATTGGAGAGAAAGTGTGGGGTTCAAAAGTTATGACAGACTGTGTACGGGTCTATGTGAAATTCTTGAAAGCGACTTTCATTAAAGAGATATATTAATTTGTTATGATCGTGGTCAAGCATTAACAAAGAAGAATGTATTCAAGGAAGGTGTCTTTTTATAGAAAGAAAAAATTAATTATAGTGACCCCTCTCTCTGAGCAATCAAGTCATTTCACAAGAAGACATGAGTATTGTTCAATGATATAAGAGTCAAAATTTTACATTGTGGGGGGAATAATAACCAATGTTACATTTCCATTTGAACCATCCTTAGTGGAGAGTGAGAAAATGGTGATCATCCACTCTAGGTTGTCGCTCTGCATGAAGGTCGTCGACATGGCTAGCACGAACAACATTATGATCTCCTGCAGTGTGTCCGCCACAAACAACTTCAAATTTTGATGAGAGTTGATATTTCCTATATGGGCTCACCTTACAAAAGGAAATATTGGAAACCTAAGATAAGTATTCCATGTTTTATTGATGCACATGAATTATTGAGTTTGAAATTTATTCTATTATATTGGCTAGTAAAATCTTGTATGTTTCTATCTTGGTATTTCCGTATGAGATAGTTTAGTTTATAAGCTATTTGTAATCTCTCTCTGACATACCTTCCGGACAGAAGCACTTGAAATTGTTTTCAGAGGGAGTCTGACTCTTTTGAGGTAACTTTGGACGAGGAGCTAAGAAGATTGATATCAGACTTAGAGGGAATTTGACAGTTCATCCTAAGCAATCTTGGATGATACACAAATTGATATCTGCTCAATGAGTTCTTCTCTGTGAGAGAAGTTCGAGGTGAAATCCCTTGTTTTCACCCTCTGTGCCGAGGCATGATGGATGATGTGTGTGTGACTCCATATTTTTAATGGGCCTGCCCCCTATGTACATAATGAGGAAGTGACGACTTCCAAATGATTATCACTTGTATTTGTAAGAGTTATTGAAAGGTGATAGACATCATGTGATGGCTTAAACAGATCACAATAGATGATTACCTGCATGGTGGATTTAGTTCCTTAAATAGACCATTAACCTTCTATTGTGATAGACATCTTATGATGGCTAAAACAGATCATAATAGATAGAACTTGTGGATAGAATCACCGATTGAGGCAATCCAGTTGGGAACTTGTGGATAGAATCGGCGATGGAGGCAATCCACTCTAAAGCTCGTGAGTTTGTGGATAGAATCGCCGATGGAGGCAATCCACACGAGAGCTTGTGGATGAATCACCGATGGAGGCAAACCACACGAGAGCTTGTGGATAGAATCGCCGATGGAGGCAAT
>MU224461.1:593749-608030 GCA_018584345.1 Thuja plicata | reverse complement strand
GGATGATGCTTTTATTGCTTACATCATATGATTGATGTTGTCAAGTGTCATATAAGTGTTGACATTGGATTGATTTATCCTCCCTAGCTAAGAGGGAGTATTGATGTTTTGTATAGCTATGGTGAGGATCATAAGTGTTGACATAGGAGACCACTACACATTCTGTTTGATCATCCTCCCTAGCTAAGAGGGAGTGTTAATGTTTGTAGCTTAAGTCGTATGATCATTAGAATACATATACTATATGTTGATTAATAATAATATAATATATATGTTATATAATTATTAATCATATGAAATTTAATATTCAGTATTAAATTATTATATTATTCTTAATTAATAATTGATTGATGAAACATTATAAGATTGATTAAATTATAATTAATGGGAAGAGGCATGTCCTTTCTTATAAATAATAATGAATATACATGTCCCATGAAGGGACATGTCTCTCCTAGCCTCATTCCCAATATAAATGAAAGAGAGATTGTTGCGTTTGGAAAATACATACAACGTAGAGTGCTATTACATTTGCAGCTACCCTAAAAACTTAACACCGACAAGAATGAAAAGTTTGCAAGGTGAGAATTATTTCATGTTGTTTATTGATGATTGTTTTAGGATGACTTGAGTAGCTTTTATTAAAGAATAATCTAAAGCATTTGAGAAGTTTAAGGCATTCAAAGCCATAGTAGAGAATGAAACAAGGTCAAAGACCAAATGCCTTAGACTTGATAGAGGAGTATTTACGTCAAAGGAATTTGAAGAATAGTGTGAAAGGAATGGGGATAAAGAGACAACATTCAGCTATAAGAAGTCCACAACAAAATGGAGTAGGTGTGAGAAAGAATAGAGCAATTCAAGGAATGGCAAGAGCTATGCTAAGTGAACCCAAAATAGCCGATATTTTTTTTGAAAGAAGTGGTTCATACAACTATCTACATTTCAAACTGAGCACAGATTAGGTTGAATAATAGCAAAACTACATATGAGCTTTACAAGGGAAGGCATGCATAAGCAATGAAGGAGATTTGCGAAAAGTCAATTGCATAAGCGATGAAGATTTGTCTTCCTTGGAAATTCCACAAGAAGCAAAGCTGACAAATTCTTTAACAAAAGATTACACAAAGTTGTTGAAAACACAAATGTGTGAGTTGACAAAGACATTGTTGGGAATTAGTGTTCACATCTAGGTGTTCGGAATATTAGGATGCATTAAATAATAGTTTAGGTAGAGGTTTGTTATTGTTTGTTGAATAGGTTATTCTATTAGTGGTACGAATGTGTTTGCATTGAGCTGTTAAAAGAACTCAATGTATTTCGGAAACTTTAAGTAGAAGCATCTCATTATTTTGTATAATATTATTCCGCTTCCTCTCCCATATTTTCTCATATGGTATGAGAGCTCTGCATTTTCCTGTGCCTGTGCATTGGACGAAGCTAATGGATTTGGCTTAATGATGCTGATAAAAATGACAATATTTGTGGTAGCATAAATGCAGCGAAGGAAATATAGTCTTAATGTAGGATGATGTTAGTAAAGATTGTGGAGTTTTTATGATGGCTAGACACTTTTGCTTGGGAGATTCTAAAGCTATTTCTCTAAATACATTATAGGCAAATATTGCAATTTATGTTGCACTGCAACAAAAGGTAGGCATCACAATAACAAAAGTAAGATAATCGGCATGAGTTCATTTTAAGACATTTACAGACTAAGCTCAAGAAATTAACAATGAATTTGTGTTTGGTGACCGCAAAGTTGATTTCAATAAACCTTCTCTCAAGCATAATCATTTAGGTGTCTTTTCATAATATTCGATCTGCATGAGTGTAAATTTCAGAGGCTTGATGATTGAAGGTCAAAGAAGTTGGTGAATTTATGTGGATATTGTGATTTGTGCTAGTCATCGAGTTCATACTCTATAGCTGCTCTATGTGACATTGAATTCACACATTCATAAATTTTTTGTGAAGGCAAGATCGTGGGAAGACTCTGAGCAAGTACGGCGTACTGCTTGTTCTCTGTGAGTCCTTGGTTATGTATATTATTAATGGAGACAATCAAAGATTTTGCTATCTAGTTTGGCGTTGCAATTTCATCTCCAATCCCTACTATGTAAAGTGGGCTTAATATTATGTGTTACTGAGTACTAAAGAATTCAATGTCCAGATTTGAACCTTATTGAAGCCTTTAGAATATATTTTCTATGGATGAAAGTCAATTCTTCTCTTTGTATGAGAAGGGGTTTATACAAATGCATTGATATTGGATATTTTTGCTGCTTCTCACTAATTTGAGTGTTTTTGCTAGATAAGTGCATGGTATCGCGGCAGGAGCCACAACGAAGAAGCTTGGGATTTAGGTTAACATAATTCCTAAGAGAATCATTCAAGCGAAACAACTTTTGAATGAGACAATTTCTATAGTGAGAAGGACTCCAGTTGTTAAAGCTCAAAGCCTGGGCTTTCCTCTGAGGGAAGGGAGATGCAATTTTTTGTGGGTTGGTGGATTCAAACTTGGGATTTGTTGAACCCTAATGTAGCTTCATTGAGTGATGGAGAGTTCTCATGGATGTGTGGAAGACTAAAGTCAACCACGTGGGGATGCTTTGGTTGATTGGTCTAGTGGCTACGTGGGTATATGACTGGTTTGAAAATATATATATATTTATTTGTTCAATTTATTTTATTTTTTCTTACACAGTTTGGAGGATCTTGTGGGTGTAATCATTTGTTGGGACTTTGTAGACCTATGATTATAATCTAGTAGATCCGTTGTATTTGAAATTAAAGTCAAGTCATCAAAGTCTATGTCCATAGATGGGGTGCTTTGAGTATGTTATGATAGGATATTCCTTATTAGTTTATGTATTTGGAGTGCATGATTGATGGTACTGGACACTGCTATGGTTTGTAGAAGAGTTCACATCAAGGGGGGGGGGGGGNTATGTTATGATAGGATATTCCTTATTAGTTTATGTATTTGGAGTGCATGATTGATGGTACTGGACACTGCTATGGTTTGTAGAAGAGTTCACATCAAGGGGGGGGGGGGATCCTCAAATTAAGCTTCAAAACCAAGTCTATTAAGTAAGTAGCAAATCAATTAAAGGATGGAGGCATAGGAGGTTTGAGGACACTCAATGAGCTCTCGTTAGTCACTAGAGACAGAGCTGCAAAATTATATTAGTAACAAAATTACATGTGCCAAAATGAGTAAAGCCAAGATCAGTTTCTAGGTGGCAATGACAACTATCTCATATCATTTGAGATCAGAGTGGCAATGATCTACAATGGTGGCTACATACACGACAACGAGAACTTGATTCTCAAATTCTTTATATTGTGATTGGATGTGTATGTCCCCAATGACATTACTTCGTTGTTAGTGAATGAATATGCTTTTCCCCAATCATGGGAGTTGATGATTATGATTGGATGTGTTTGTCCCCAATCATAATTATTGTGAGCATATATGTTTGTCCCTATCCAAACCTATTATAAGACCTTGGATAGATGTGTTAGTCCCTATCCTTGGATCCATGGGTAGATGTGTTTGTCCCTATCCTTGGATGAAAGTACACTAAACGTAGTGAGGCTTGTTCCACTATTGCTTGACATGAGTAGATGTGTATGTCACTACTCTTATCTTATATTGTTTGGTGAGCTATTAAGTGTGGTCATCAATTATTGTGTACTTTCACCCCATGTTCACACTAAGGGGGGTGTTGGGAATTAGTGTTCACATCTAGGTGTTAGGAATATTAGAATGCATTAAATAATAGTTTAGGTAGGTTTATTAGTGTTTATTGAATAGGTTATATTAGTGGTACAAATGTGTTTGCATTGAGTTGTTAAAACAACTCAAATGTATTTAGAAAAGTCGGTTGTGGGAATTTCCTAAATAATAGGATATGAGAAGCTTATAAATTTGTAATATATTTGATTGTAAACTAAGGAGAAGCACCAAATTATTTTGTATAATATTATTCCGCTTCTCCCACATTTTCTCATAGAAATTGATTATCAAAAGGAAGAAAGTTGTAAGACGAAGAAATAGAGGAAGGAGCTGAAATTTGAAAAGTTGAGCAAGGAAATCTAAGGACTCCATCAAAGGCATCATCCAAGACACCATCTAGATTCGTTCAAAAGAACCATCCTGAAGATTTGATTATATACAAAGGTACTTTGGCAACACTCTTAGGTGCACTTGAATATCACCCTTTTAGAATCTGTAGTGTTCTAAAAGGACATGAAGTGATGGTCCTAGTAGACAACGACACCAACCGCAATTTCATTAATGAAAGATTGGTGACAAGAATGGAATTTGAAATTGGAAAGTTTTAAGGTGGTCATTGCAAATAAGTTCACTACCTTGTGTACACAAAGAATTTAATGTTAAGCATCATCTTGCGAAGACATCAAATCAAAGAGGACTTTTATGAGGTTAACATCGGTAATACCAAACTGGTACTAGGCATCAAATGAACTTTCAAAAGATGGAGCTTTATTTTAAACACAACAACAAAGAGGTGATCTTACAAGGGTTATCAAATGAGATGCCAAGAGTAGTATCATCGGAAAGAATGGAGAGAGCCTTTAAACATTGTCAAATAAAATGGGTTGCCCAATGTATGATACTTGAGAAGTCTCCAACTAAGGAGAAAACTATACTTGTAGATATCCAACTTATCCTAAACAAACATAATTTTTTGGGGTGACATTTCCACAGGGTTTCCACCAAAAAGGGTTTTGATGTTAATGTTTTGGTAGCGATAGGAGCTATCATCCTTACCTATGATGGTTGTCTCTATCAAAAATTGTTATTTCTCAGTGTTCATGTTGTATTGGCTCACAAGTTCGTGATTGTAAAAGTTTTCTTTTCCTAACGATTCTTTCATACTCTGTATCCCATCTTTTGTATTGTTCTTTGAAGGCACTGAAGAGTGTTAATCCCCAGCTCTCAGCTCTTTTGGTAACTGCCATAATTTAATGTGCTACAATGTCCTTTTGTTAATGGAACAACATATTTCCTTAATGACTGCCATCGATTCTTGTGTAAGAAACTGCCGTCAATTTTCTTCTAGGCACCGACAATTATTATTTGGTGAGGCATGTATATTGGCTCATTCGGTTGATTTTTGAAGATTTATGTGTCGTGACTGTTGAGTTATCCTCATCTATGTTACGTCTCCTTATTGTAATGGTAGACTTATGTGGCTGCAAAGTGTTCTTTTGAACAATTTTATCCATGTGGAGCATCGTATCCTTTGTGTCGGGTATTAATTCGGCAATGAAGAGCTCAAAAAATGGAACAACTCATATTGGTAACTGTCGTCAATTAAAGATGAAGCATTTTTTTATTCCCGTTCGATAGAATTCTAAGCATCGTCGGTTATCTTGATGATGGGTATGTGGTCATTGATCGGGCATTAAAAGGTTATCGTCAGCGGTGTGTATGGGTGAGTGTGTTGGTGACTTCAAGTGGTGGTGATTATTTTGTAGCATTGTCTTGTTTTGAGTGATTCTTATTCCTGAAGGACGTTGTGATGTGTAATGTTTAAGTAATAAAAGCTGTAGAATTTTGTTGGAAGATCACTGTTATTTTGCCGAGCATATGATTATTATTGTTGATGGAGATAGGGAAATAGTTGATCACTATTATTTTTGTATGTGATTTTCATTCAGTGTGTAGTTGTGAAAGCTCAAGAATTTATGAGTTGTGATCTTGAACTCTGATTTATTTCAATAAAAGGAGATTTGTATGGCAGGGTTTCTCCCTCGAGTATGAGGGTTTCCTTTGGGTATCTCTGTGTTTATGTGATTTTGTTTTATCTGTTCTTTGTTTTTATGCTATTCTGGTTCAAAACTTAACATGGTATCAGAGCCAGGTTTAAGGAAAGATCCAAAACTAGATTTATGCAAGTGCTTGAAGATTCAGAGGGAGCTTGTGTGGTAGAGGGAGAGTGCCAAGTCCTTTGCAGGGGATTAGCAAGCTCGAGAAGCAATGTGGCTTCGAAAGCTCATTGTTTGGTCAAATATTGGAGACAACTATAATTTTTTGTGAAAATCAAAGCTGTGAGAATGCTCCCCCTGCTGAGAGGGAGTCTCAACATTCATTAGTTCTTCATATGTGTTGCAATGCATTTTTCTCTGAGACGAAGAAATTTGAGGTGAAAGCCCTTGTAATGCATTTTTCTCTGAGAAGGAGAAATTTGAGGTGAAAGTCCTTGTAATGCAGTATTCTCTGAGACAAATTTTAGGTAAAAGCCCTTGTAATGCATTTTTCTCTGAGACGAAGAAATTTGAGGTGAAAGCCCTTGTAATGCATTTTTCTTTGAGATAGAGAAATTTGAGGTGAAAGCCCTTGTTGCTCTTTACACTCATTAGAGTAGCCATAGTGGATGTCATGTTGAGAGACTCCATGAAAACATCATGTTGAGTGACTCCGTTATGTGAGCTTGCGTTTATATCACTCATTTGAGTAGCCATAGTGAACATCATGTTGAGTGAATCCATGATGCTCTCACGTTGAGAGAATCCGTGATAAAGTTTTTCTTTTAACACATATGGGTGTAGCCATTGTGTTTGTCATGTTGAGAGACTCCATGACATGAGAATTTGTAAATGATTTCTCCTTTGCTAAGAGGTAGTGTTAATGTTTTGGTAGCGACAAGAGCTATCATCCCTACTTGCGATGGTTGTGTCTATCATAAATTGTTATCTCTCAATGTTGATGTTGTATTTGCTCACAAGTTTGTGATTGCAAAAGTTTTCTTTTCTGGACGATTCTTTCATATTCTGTATCCCATCTTTTGTATTGTTCTTTGAAGGCACTTAAGAGCATTAATCCCCAGCTCTCGACTGTTTTGGTAACTGCCATAATTTAATGTGCTACAGTGTCCTATTGTTAATGGAATGACATATTTACTTCATGACTGCCATCGATTCTTGTGTAAGAAACTACCGTCAATTTACTTCTAGGCACCAACAATTATTATTTGGTGAGGCATGTATATTGGTTCATTTGGTTGATTTTTGAAGATTTGTGTCGTGGTTGCTGAGTCAGCCTCATCTATGTTGCGTCTCCTTGTTGTAACGGTAGACTTATGTGGCTGTCGAAGTGTTCTTTTGAACAGTTTTATCCATGTGGAGCATCGTATCCTGTGTCAGGTATTAAGTCGACAATGAAGAGCTCAGAAATTGGAACAACTCATATTGGTAACCGTTGTCAATTAAAGATGAAGCATTTTTTTTATTCCCGTTCAATGGAATTCTAAGCATCGTCGGTTATCTTGATGTTGGGTGTGTGGTCATTGATCGGGCATTGAAAGGTTATCGTCAGCAGTGTGTATGGGTGAGTGTGTTGGTGAGTTCAAGTGGTGGTGATTATTCTATAGCATTGTCTTGTTGTTCTCAGGGATTCTTATTCTTGAAGGACGTTCTGCTGTGTACTGTTTAAATAATAAAAGTTGTAGAATTTTGTTGGAAGATCACTGTTATTTTGCAGAGCATATGATTATTACCGGTGATGGAGATAGGGAAATAGTTGATCACTATTATTTATGTATGTAATTTGCTTTCAATGTGTATTTGTGAAAGCTCAAGAATTTATGAGCTGTGAACTTGAACTCTGATTTATTTCATTAAAAGGAGATTTTTGTGTGGTTGGGTTTTTCCCTCAAGTAGGAGGGTTTTCCCAAGGCATCTTTGGTGTTTATGTGTTTTTGCTTTATCTGTTCTTTGTTTTTATGCTATTCTGGTTCAAAACTTAACATTTCAAACTCAATATTGAACTTGAAGAAGGATCAAAACCTATTATCATTGCACCTTATTGACATCTAGGAAATATAAAGAAGAAATTGAGAAAACCATAAAGGAATTATTGGAAATGGGACATATTCAGCCTAGCTCTTGCCCCTTTGCCTGCTCTGTAGTATTAGTGTAAAGGGAAGATGATGTGATGATGATATGCATTGATTATAGGGTCCTGTTGTGAGGTTTTCACACCATCACCCCATTGCAAATGGGGACCCCCTCTTTTGCCTTTTCCCTGTAGTACTGGACACTTTGGGCAAGTTTGGTAGAGCTTTTGGTTAGGATGAGATTGCTTGCTGTTAGAAATCGTTTCAATGGTTTCCTAATAAGGCTATTATGGTAATCCCCATTGGAATAGGTAACGCCTTAGATTTATAATATGAGTGTTTATATGATTTCATGATGTGTAGTAGATGTTATCTTGATTTATTGTCGATTTCCAAGGGACTAATCTTGTGAGTAGGTTATCTTGTTAAAGACATTTCAATTGGTAAATTTACACTCTTAACTATATTACATTTCTTATTTTTAGTTGGAATTGTCATTTGATGGAAAATTATAAGAATATCCCCAAATGGGAAATTACATGCTCTTTCACAATTTGACATCTTGAGTTGAAAAAGGTCACTTTAAATTTTCCCCTATGATTGGTAAAATCATACTCTTGTACGATTTGTAATGGAATAACTTGCATAAAAGAAGAATGTAACAGGATATATATCACAAATATTGAGAATATTACCCAAAAGTATCAATTAAGAACACAATTTGCAATTTGATGATAATAAACTAAGCACTACCTCCTATATATAGACCACTTATGCCATGGACGCTACTCCAATTGACATAACCACCTATTTAGTAGTAGTATAATATATCCTTTGAAAATAGTTCTTGGACCAAGTAGAACTCTATTTATAATGCTAGTAAATGTGTAGCTACCTAGTTAAATTCTCTAGTTCCCAAATAACCAATTCCTCAAAATCTTGAATCATATTCAAGATTCAAATTATTAGATAACAATCCATGTTGAACTACATCCATAGTGCTCCATCAATTTGTCTTATGACACTCGTAAAGGTATAATTTCAAAGATCGACAAACTCCCATACTATTTGGGCAACCATCCATGTTAGTTTATCCACAAGAAAACCTGTCTTCAAAAAATAGACTTCTTAAAACATGTGTACTTCATTGACACTAGCTACATTAGCTTCATGTGGTTTTTCTTTGTTCTTCCCTCTTAGAACAACATTGACTTGAATTCTATACCTCTCGGCTATATGACCTCTTTTTTTACAACCATAACATTCATTCCCCTTTTGTTTTAATTTAATTTTCCATGCTTATTTTGTATATAATAATATCTTAGTATGATAATGATGTTCCATATCTCCTGAAATTGTACTGTTTTCTTTAGGTAAGATAACTGAAATCACATTTTCCAGTTCCAAATTTTGACAATATGGTTGACTACAAATAAAGATTGCATTGCTGAATTTAGGAGGCAAACTATTTTAACAAAATGACTTTGGCATCTTTGACATCCACTATAGCATTGACTTATGCTAGCTGTCAAGACTCAAAGGACAAGTCTTAGATTGCTTAATTGACTAGACATTGTAACTCCATCAGCCTTCTTCAATACGAAAAACATAAGCTTTAGAGAAAATATCGCATTTATCATTTTTGCTCCAAATAGTGTAATGTGTTGGAATATTATGGTTGGTTGTCTGCTATCATTGATGTCAAACACTGGTCTGGAGGTGTTTGCTCTTACACTTGTGTTCGGAAATATTGGTTGTTGACATGTTTAGGTATATGTGTTGGTCCGGAAAGATGTAAGGTTGTTTGCTGAATATGTTGTGTTTCTGATCCTATAGAATAGTGGAAAACACGTATGTATTCAATGCTACAGTGTAGTTGAAGATAAGTATGTATAGAGAACAATGGAAGACAATATGTATTCAATGCTACAGAACCGTGGAAGACAAGTATGTATACTGAACAATAGAAGACAGGTATGTTTTCTGTGGTCATGAGAAGATGGTGTTTATCAGTGCTTCAGTGTTATATTATTATGTCTGGAAGTCAGTGTGGTTCAGATTCAATGACAAATATTTTTCAGTTGTAGATGATAGTGCTACAATTGTACTTACAGTTGTGTTTTCTAGAAGGTCTTTGTTCCGGAAATCAAAGATGAAGATATGCAGAAGTGATTTGAATTGTATTCAGGTGTTGGTCTTGGTTGTGGTGTTTCTTGGTGATCCGGAAAAAGTTCCTGGTGATCCAGAAATAGTATTACCATGTGTTGCAGTTGTTATGATCCGGAAATATGTTTTGATGGATGCTGGCATGGACTGTTGGCAAGTGATATGGCGTTTGACGTAGTGTGTGGTAGTCCAAATATAGTTGACAAGTTAAGTGGTTCTTAGGATAGTCTTTTCCTACACGTTTGAGATGGCTATGGAAGTTATTCTGGTTATTGTGCATTTGGTATTGGGCTGTGTAGCGTTTCCATGGTTCCTCTCTATCCTAGAGTGGATCATACTTCATGTTTTAGGTCTAGATTATTGCATTTAATGTTTCTCTTATCCGGATGGCTTCGTGCTATGTGCGACCTATGTATTTAATGTTTATCTCTTATCTAGTTGGGTGCATTGTTTGTTTTGGTCCGAATGCTTTGGGCATGGGACCTTATTGTACTTTGTTGTTGACATGGCCAACTTGCAACTTAAATGTAATATCCTTTTGGCATGACCAACCTTGTTGTAATCTCCAATGATCTATATTGTATATAAGCACGGTGTGTGCTTTGGCAAAAGAGTAAGATTGAAGCAAGAGAGTTGTGGGCGAACCAGTCAAGATGTATGTAATGTCCGTTTTTTTAGCTCGCCATGGTTGGTGGTTTGGATTAGCCTATTAGTGGCCCTCATAGGCTAAGTCAGTTGATTAGAGGGTCTCGGTTGCAAGTTTAGTGGGCCAATTCCCTTCCGGGGGTTAGATGTGTTCAAGATTGCTCTTCGTTTGGGTAAGTTTGGTACACTTACTATTTATAGTAAGTCATTTATCTGACATTTCTATCTTTAGCGGGGTACTTAAATAGTTTTGTAGCAGTGTGGAGTTGTGGCGACATGGACAAAGCTTTTATTGATAGAATTTGTTTCTCTTGCAATAAAGTAGTGCACAAAGCTAATGAATGTAGAAGTCTAAAAAGGAGTTACGCTTTTAATGGAAGATGCTAGCATTGCAATAATTTAGGGCATAAGGCAGTTCAATGTAGAATTAAAGTGAATTTTAAATGAACTTTAGTAGAGTGAATGAGAATAGAAATGTTAAGAATTTCAATGGTTACTGCTATGGTGGCAATGGATATGGACAGAGAAAGGTTGAATGTAGTGTAAATATCAATGTTAGGAATAATAAAACTACAAAGGTGAAAAAGGATGGTCTAGTTTGCTATAAATGTAACATGAAAGGACATATTGCAAGGTTCTGCAAAACTGTGGACAAACAAGATGATTGTTCAATGATTGTAGAAGACTCAAAAGACAGAAACAAGATATATTTGATATGGAACACAAAAGGAGATTTTGATGGCGGTTCGACATCCATTCTGGATGTTCTTTCCTCTGTTAAATGACTTAGATTGCAAGGTTTGTGGTGGAGTTTTTATATGCATTTGTTTTCCCTCTCGAGGCTTGATGTTGGGTATCTTCTCAATGTGGCAATAAGGTCTGAAGGCTTTTTTGGAGGTAAGAATTATGTTTTGTGGTCGAGAAAGGTGACTGCATGTTTGGTTGTGTCAGAAATTGTTCATACCATGTTGTGCTCAGATGAGTATTGGAGAAGTGTTATTCATTTGAATTGCTTAATTAACAGTGTAGATAGGGAAAAAGTTAGCATAGGAATATGCAAAGCTCAACCACGAAAAGCATAAAAATAATATCCAACTATCCCTAATCTTCATTGAAGCATTTTAAATAAAATTTGCATTAAAAAGAAATAACATGAAAACATAGAAATTCAAATTATGCAAACTCAATAGAATTCCATTTTTTTCTTTCTCCAATTAATGTGACGCTCTTTATGACAAGTGTACTAACAATATAAAAAACAAGAATAAATAAAATAGTAGCATGAGAGCATAAATAAAATAGTAGCATGAGGATACTCGAATCATGGTTAGCATGAGGATTTAATACATAATTATAGTAAAATATTATAATAATATAAACAAAGACGATATAAGATTAAATAAATTTTAATTAAAGATTTAAACTTATTATTAAAAGAAATAAGAAACCATCACAAATCATCATGAGGATACTCGAATCATGGTTAGCATGAGGATTTAATACATAATTATATTAAAATATTATAAGAATATAAACAAAGACGATATAAGATTAAATAAATTTTAATTAAAGATTTAAACTTATTATTAAAAGAAATAAGAAACCATCACAAATCATCACAAGCCATAATCGATAACACTAATATACTATTTATGCATGGTTAAAATCTTTACTTAACCACATTAGTAATATAAAATGTTAGTATTAATCAATACAATATTATTGATTAATATAATTAATTAATAATATATTGTTAATCAATATTAATTCATATATAATCAATCCATACAATATTAATAATATTAATCTACATATGATCAATCAATTAATAATTAATCATTATAATTCATTGATCAATATTAAGCAATAAATAATTAGTATTAATATTAATCCATAACTAATATTTATAATATAAATCAACATATAATCAAACAATAATATTACTAATAAATATACATAACTACTCCCATTTAATATTATTAGGGACATTACATAAACCTTGACGAAAATAATGATAGTTCTCGATAAAGAGTTGAAGGAAGATATAAGGTTCCAGCGTAGAAGAACTTTAACAGAAAACATCACATAATAGCAATTTACATGTTCAAAGATGGTAACCACTGAGTATTGCACATAAGTTATAGAATATCAACAAGTAGCAATGGTTAATATAAACCCTCAGATATTACTTAGTCTCTCCCAATTATCCCTAGCGCTAAAGAGATTGTTATAAATAAACCACAAGCACTATCAATTCCATTAGTTGACAAACACTAATCGGATTGGTTATTGAATGACACGATAATAAATAGTCGTTATGAATTGATTAAGGGTACGAATGAAGAAGACTGGTTACATCAGATTAACTAAGTTTTAAGCAAATAATAAATATCGACTTGTAAAGAATCCATATTGACAAACAAGAATGAAGTCTAAATAGAGGTATACATAGTCGGCAATGTATAGTCACCAAGCATCATAGTTCAGTAGCAACATCAATGAGAAATGGACTGAATATCAGTTAAGGACATTTGTATCGCCAAATACAAAAATAGTTAGTAAATGTATGACAATTATTGAGGAGAATATCTTTACATAAAAAAAACACGATATCAATAATTATGTAAATTGATGACAAACATAACTATACTAAGTAACAACAACTCATATGAAGATGAGGAGGACATCAACATTGGTTTTTCTTGATAGTCGATTAGACATTAATTCTTCCTGCGCCTTGATTGATAGAGGATTAACATTAAATGTTATCAACGAGTATAAACTAATGTCATTGACGATAATCCATTACCACAAATTATTAATAATGAATGGGTGCATATATAAAACCAACTAGAATTAAGGCAGTGATTAAGAGAATTATGGAATGATGCAAGTATGAATATGGGACACGTCTTTCACCAAGTGTCTTATCAGTCCGCAAATCATGTATAAAAGGCATTCAACATCTCTCAAACAAGGGAAGGAAAAAGGTAGGAAGAAATAAGAAGATTAAAGAGATAAAAACGATAGTATATCTCAGGGAATTAAAACAGGGAAAACTAAGAGTCGATAAAGAGGTATTTAAAAGTAATATGTATTCTTTCATAAATCATTAGTAATATATATATATATATATAGGTTCATTGAATTATATGTAAGAATATGTTGTTTATAGGTTCATAAGTAATTTATCATTAAATTATTCTTTATAAAGTTAAGTGTTCTATTTAGATCAAACTTAATATTAATTTTATAATCGAAAGGGAATAATTTTTATGTGATCAAAATAATGGTTCCAGATACCATATAGAATGAATGTAAATTCATTAGAGATGGGATCTCGGAAATAAAGTTATTGGACACCATAGAGAATGAACTTTGTTTTCATTAGAGATGGGATTCTGATATCTATAGGGGGGGTTAGTGGAGATTGTCATGGTTTCCCTAGTCTCAGGGTTTATACCCAAATAGGCAAGTTTGGATACCATATAAAATGAATTCTATATTCATTAGAGATGGATTCCTATCTGAAAGGGGGGTTAGTGGAGATTGTCATGGTTTCCCTAGTCTCAGGGTTTATACCCAAATAGGCAGGTTTGGAT
>MU224461.1:553622-584968 GCA_018584345.1 Thuja plicata | reverse complement strand
GTATTTACTTCTAGTTTTGTAGAAACTATTTAGTACTATTTTGCTTCTAGCCATCAACATCCCGCATGAGAATGCGATTTTGTACCCACTTTGCATTTATATGTATCTAAACTCAACTAGTTTCTTTGGTGTTCTCATTAATAAACTTATTGGATGCATCCTGATTGAATTTTGCAAAAAAAATGCATTTCTAATTAAAATTAAGCTGTTTTTTAAGTTCCCGAGTTTTTTCAAAAAACTGGCTGAGTTTTTCCCGAATTTTTTTTTCAGGCCTTCGCGAGTTTTAGCCAAGTGAGAGTCTTGCAACTTTGCCCGGAATAACTTCTGGTCTGAAATTTGGAATGCTTCAAAGATGGCTTCTTCAAATTCCGTCTTCTTAGATCTGCAACTTTATTCAAGATGAAGTAACCAACACTTCATATGTTCTTCAAACCCTAGAGTATATCGATACCCTTAATAACAATCAAGCCGATCCAAATTCACTATATGAATCTGCTATGCAAGTTTTGATATTTCTGGTTTAAGTTCGCACCAATATTTCTATCACAATTCGCTTCGATAATAATTTGCTCTTATGTATTTGATTGTTGTTTCCGAGGTAATGAACGGATCTGGAATTCGCTCTATTAGTTTGGATAATTATCGCTGCTCCAAACACATTATTTAACCATATTAAATGTCACTGTTCCAATGCTCACATTCAGTAATTCGCACGTCTGGAATTCGCTGCTTTAGAGTCCTAGAAAAATCACCAACAAATGCTAAATTTTGCTGAGCTTAATTTCTGCTATCGATTCTTGAAGGAGAGAGCACATGTTATGTCTTTGATATGTTTGTCCTCAAGATTCGATCCTTGTATATATGTGAATGGGGAGGTTCCTTAAGAGGCCGACTTGGGCCTTTAAAATAAACCTTGTTTATTTAAATTCACCTCAAGAGGCCGACTTGGGCCCTTTAAATAAACTTTGTTTATCCCATTCAAATATATCAATCTATAGAGATCTAACAAAACTAAGCACAGTATATGATATAAGAAATTATAAGGGAGGAAAGATAGTACCCGGAATAACTTCTGGTCTGAAATTTGGAATGCTTCAAAGATGGCGTCTTCAAATTCCGTCTTCTTAGATCTGCATCTTTATTCAAGATGAAGTAACCAACACTTCATATGTTCTTCAAACCCTAGAGTATATCGATACCCTTAATGACAATCAAGCTGATCCAAATTCACTATATGAATCTGCTATGCAAGTTTCGATATTTCTGGTTTAAGTTCGCACCAATATTTCTATCACAATTCGCTTGGATAATAATTTGCTCTTATGTATTTGATTGCTGTTTCCGAGGTAATGAATGGATCTGGAATTCGCTCTATTAGTTTGGATAATTATCGCTGCTCCAAACACATTATTTAACCATATTAAATGTCGTTGTTCCAATGCTCACATTCTGGAATTCGCACGTCTGGAATTTGCTGCCTTAGAGTCCTAGAAAAATTGCCCTCAAATGCTAAATTTCGCTGAGCTTAATTTCTGCTATCGATTCTTGAAGGAGAGA
Source organism: Thuja plicata (assembly GCA_018584345.1). Classification (NCBI taxonomy): domain Eukaryota; kingdom Viridiplantae; phylum Streptophyta; class Pinopsida; order Cupressales; family Cupressaceae; genus Thuja; species Thuja plicata. The sequence continues at coordinate 583,411 of MU224461.1, read as the reverse complement.
GCACATGTTATGTCTTTGATATGTTTCTCCTCAAGATTCGATCCTTGTATATATGTGAATGGGGAAGTTCCTTAAGAGGCCGACTTGAGCCTTTAAAATAAACCTTGTTTATTTAAATTCACCTCAAGAGGCCGACTTGGGCCCTTTAAATAAACTTTGTTTATCCCATTCAAATATATATTAAATCTATCTTCTAATAAACAATAAATAACAAATATCTCTATATTTATTATTATTATTTATATATCAATTTATAATAAATATATATTCTATATATTTATTATTATCCAAGGTAGTAGATATTTACTGTAAAGGCCATAATATCAATAGACAAGAATAAATGACGAGACAACAGATAAATTACAATAATTCAAATATAATAAAAATGATCAAAATGACAAAAATGATCCAAAATTGACCGAGGACAGAAGTGACGATTAAAAAGGGACCTAGGGGTGATGGCCATTTTTAGATGTCGACAAACAGTATTGTTGACTGTATAAGATTCCTTGACAAGTTGAAGGATGGGATGAGTTTCTGGAACTGGTTTCCTAGTATGGTATTGATTGTTTTAAGAATGATACTCTTCTATGTTGATATGAATCTCTGCTACATAGAAAAGGTTGAGTCTGAAATTGTTTGGGCAACTGGGTTGTCCTGTGAGACTACTAGGGAAGATTGTTTAAGCATTATTGAAACTCCAAAGAATACTTGTGCTGCGAGGACTGAAGATGTGGCAAAACTATCTGCTGGTGAAAGGAAAAGTAAAGATGAGGACAAGAAAATTAGAAGAATGTATCCGGGGAGCTGCTCTACTCTGGTGATTGTTTCAAATAACAGTGAAGAGGAAGGACAGAAAGGTGTCGACAAACAAATGGAAACTGTAGACTTTAATGTGCAGGTAATGAGTAAGTTGCTTCTCCTATTTCTTCAAATGAAGTTTATATGTCAGTTGAAAAGATTTCTACTATGCTAAATCAGTCAGGAGGACTGAAGATTGCTATAGATATGTCCCATCACATGATCATAATACTTTTGAGTTTCTCTAGAAAATGCTTGGGGTTGTTGCCCTTCATCTAGCTTAGTGCATTAGTATGGTGCATTTGTCCAGGGCAACGTTTTGACTTATTTTTGCTTTGGATTGATGTTGGTGTTTGTTATTAGAATTGTGCAGTGAGAAGTATGCTTTTTGGCCATTGTCATTGATGACAAAGGGAGAGAAGGATAAGGAAAATGTTTGGTTGTTTTGGAAGGTTTAGTTGTTTCAGTGAGGGGGAGTTGATAGTATTTGATATCTTGGTAAAATATTATTGGTGGTAGATTGCCATCAATAACAAAGGGGGAGATTGTTGGAAGTATATGGTTGGTTGTCTATTGTCATTGATGTCAAACGCTGTGGTCTGGAGATGTTTGCTCTTACACTTGTGTCCAGAAGAATTTGCTTTTGATGCGTTCAAGTATATCTATTGGTTTGGAAAGATGTAAGGTTGTTTGTTGAACATGTTACTGTTTCTGATATTATAGAATAGTGGAAGACAAGTATGTATTCAATGCTACAGTGTAGTGGAAGACATGTATATAGAATAGTGGAAGACAAGTACGTTTTCAGTGCTACAGAACAATGGAAGACATGTATGTTTTCTATGGTCATGAGAAGATGGTGTTTATCAGTGCTTTAGTGTTATATTCTTATGTCCAGAAGTTAGTGTGGTTAGGATTCTGTGATAGAGATTTACAATTACAGATGACAATGCTACAATTGTGCTTACAGTTGTGTTTTCAAGAAGGTCTCTGTTTCGGAAATCAAAGATGAAGATATGCAAAAGTGATTTGAATTGTAGTTAGGTTTTGGTCTTGGTTGTGGTGTTTCTTGGTGATCCAGAAACAGTTCCTTGTGATCTGGAAATAGTGTTGCAGTTGTGATCAATTGTTCTCACTCGGAAATATGTTTTGATGGCTATTGACGTGGATTGTTGGCAAGTGATATGGTGTCTGACGTGGCGTGTGGATCTCACCGTGGTGTGTGGGGGTCCGGATACAATTGGCAAGTTAAGTGGTTCTTAGGGTAGTGTGTTACTACACATTTGAGATGGCTATGGAAGTTGTTCCGGTGATTGCGGATCTGGTATTGGGCTGTGTAGTGTGTTCATGGTTCAACTCTCCTGGAGTGGATCGTGCTTCATGTTTTAGGTTCGGAGTGTTGCATTTAATGTCTCTCTTATCCGAATGGGTTCATGCTATGAGTATGTGTGACCTATGTGTTTAATGTTTATCTCTTATCCGGTTAGGTCCATTCTTTGTTTTGGTCTGGATGCTTTGGGCATGAGACCTTATTGTAATTTGTTGTTGCCATGACCGACTTCTAACTTAATTGTAATATCCTTTTGGCATGGCCGACGTTGTAATCTCCAGTGATCTATATTGCATATAAGCACAGTGTGTGCTTTCGCAAAAGAATGAGAGTGAAGCAAGAGAGTTGTGGGCGAACCAATGAAGATCTACAAGCAGAGTTTCGAAAGAGCAAAAGTCAGTTCATGTGACAGATAGAGTTGTGCAGATCAGTTGCATTATCAAGAGAATTTCTCTTTGTCTATTGTGAAGAGTTGTATATACCTTGTCCCTAGGATAGTTGGTCATGCGTGCACAAGTTTGTTGCAGTATCTTGCTACTTGGGCAATGAGCCTTTGTTTGCAAGTTCGGAGTAGCGAGCTCTTATTTGTATTCATTGTTGTATTGGTAGTGAGCCTATGGTTGCAGATCTAGAGTAGTGAGCTCCCTCTGTCTTTGTAATCAGAATATATACATCAGTGAATTATCTTTGTGGGCAAGTGCTCACTCTGGTTTTTCCCAGTTTGGGTTTTCCACGTATAAAATCTTGTGTTTATGTGCTGCCATTTCAAATTCATCATTTGTTTAATGTGTTTGTGTTGAATATTGAAGTTAGTTATTTAAAGAAGCAAGACTAATAAGTACTAATGACTTTTGGCTTTATTATGTTTGCTCTACCAATCCAGTAATTTATTGGCATTTGTAAGCTGTTTTTCATTTCTATTTATTATTCGCCACAGTTTCTTGTTCATCATTTGCATTTGAATTTTTACTTTCTATGTGGAATTTGAGACCAAAATCTTTATCTAATGAAATTTCCATTTCCTAAAAACAAAAATTCCTCAGAAAATATCCAAAAAATATTTTAAGCCCTAGTTAAATTTTCAGAAATATAAATTTTAAATTGATGGTAGAGTTCATATACTTTGCAAAGAAATTTAAAACTCAGAATACCTGCAAATTGTGCCTTTGCCACGGCTAAGATTTGTGACTTCTAGTTGCAGCCATTAGAAATTTCAGTGCTGATGCCTTGGCTCCATGATGAACAATAGTGTTAGTAAACAGATTTGCACTTCAAAAATAATAACACAGAATGACTCACAATGCCCAAATAGAAGTACAAACGCTACTAACAGTTGGAGAAGTTATCATTGGACAGATAACTTTCCTCTGAATTGAGAGGTACAACTCCCTCTTAGAAAGATTTACAATGAAATAAAATATTGGTTATGTTTTTAACCAGAAGACACAAAGGCATACCAACATTCACCCATCAACATGGTGTGAATGTGATTGTGGATTTAATAATTTAAAAGAAAACTAAATGCATGGCACACAAATCATTCACTTATTCTTCCCACTGTAGGGGCATGAGAGGGAGATTTGATATTTTGTTTTCAGATAAATGAATGAGTGGAACTCAGAGAATTTATGACATTCATATGCACAGCTATAATGAGCAGGACAACATAAAAAGATGACTGGAATAGCTCACAGACTACACGCAATCAGAAAGAAAATATTCCAATTCACAGATTCAATATATATTTCTTTCTTTTCTTTAAATACATAACCAAATGGCTCAAAGACCATGTTGTCCCTGCACAAAAACTATGACTGAAAACATTACATGCATTCCCTCTTTCCCTTGTTACAATAAGAAATAATTTTCCTCCTTTGCTGGAGCACACAGACTGCAGAAAAAGAAGAAGAAACTCCTCTCATCAACTTTTCCCCAATAAATAATATCTTATTGGTGGTTATTCGGTTACTATAACCGATTCTTGAAAATCATTTCCGCTTTAATCTTTATTTTCTTTTTCCTCTCTTGATCTTTTCTCATTTATATTTTGATATTTTTATAAGCTATTGATTTAAAAGTTTATAAGGATACAACTTAACATCTTCAAATGATATTTGGACAAGTGACATTTAATTATGGTAGTCCAAATTGAAATACTCTTCATGCTGGGCGGATCAAAATATTTTGGACAGTTAAATTGGGCCTCGGTGGGGGGGGGGGGCATAACTTTTAATCCCACCGTTGGAGCTCCTTGATTTTCGGATATGTTGGTGCTGTCCTAGTTGCGCCCAACTCCACTGAAGCGATTTGGCAAATTATGTCTGAGTCAAAAGTTACGCAGCTCGGAGTGTTAATGTTATCAGTAACTTTCACATTCTTTGCAAAAAAATCAGACTTGTGTTAATGTTATCAGCAACTTTCACATTCTTTGCACTCAAACATACAAAATTCACCATTGCCGCCACCACTTGTTTCTTAGAACTGATATTAATGTTTAGATGAATCAGACATCATCCCATTGGGTTATCTAAAATATTCCATCACCTCACGATCACAATGAGTTGGATGAATTTCAGATTTTCAAAACTGTGCACAGTCGCTATAGTGTTCCAGCATTTCTGTTGTTTCTATCTTGCAACCATGATAATAAAATTGCAATCTTTACCATTAATGCAGATACCTCATTAGATACCCATACTAACCGTATTCCATGCATTCTACAATAATTGCATCCGTGCAGTACTTTTAACATTTAATTGTCGATATGAATCGGCATTGCCAACATGAAAGGTAAGGAATCATTTCCCTTCATTTTAAAGTTTCTATCATGTGATGTTTGTGCCATTTCCAATCTCTGTAATAAAATGTGAGACACCTTTCCAAGTATATTCTAACACACTAGTAAATATGCCTTGTACCCTGTTTGAACCATCTTGAACCTGTGAACTGCATTGAACCAGTTTGAACACCTTCGAACCACTCTGAACAAGTTTACCAGTTTGAACTGCTTTGAACCAGTTTGAACCATGTTCAAAGGGGTTCAAAGATTTATGTTTCCACTTTTCATCTTTATAAAACACGATCTTTTCAAAGATAAGAATCAACAACCATGTAAAACCTGCATTTTGGTCAATAATAACAAGATAGGGGCTGAGTTTTGAAAATTTTAAATTGGGGCACTATATGTGGGCCAACAAATAGAAATCAAAAAAATTATGCTCTAATTGCTGCACTTGCGAAAATCTTCGAAAACCACAGCTGTATATTATGAAAATGCATGAATATTCCTGAAAATCATGACTCGCTATTGGCCATGATTTTTCTGAACTTTGTTGCGATTTTTTGGATGGAATTTGTGTTCTGCATTTTGAAACTGTAGGAATAAAGCCTTCAACCTCCTTTTATGAGCTGAAAAAAGTGATTTTAGCTGCTTGTTTTTTTGGCGTATTCTGTGTACCCTCATCATATCTGTGTCTTGCAATTCCCTATCTGTGATCGATGATTCTGTTGTGACTGATGTAATTTTTGTTAAAAAAATGGCTTTGATTTTGATAAAAATGGTTGCAATTTCTGATGAAACCTTGGTTCGCTGTAACCCGTTGGACTTGATTACCATCTTCCAAAAAATAGAACAACTTGTTATTCTATTAGAGTTTGGACTAGCAATTACATGAAGTTCAGCTCCTTAGATATTAGAGTAACAATTAGAATGTGTGTTAGAGAATTGTGAAAAATATAAAGATGTATAATTATCACTGGTGTATATCCTGTCTTTTAATTGTTCATTTAGTAGCCATAAGAGTCTTTAGCCATGTTATTCTGGGTGAGGTAGAATTCTTGGCAAAATTCTTTCCTATGGTTTCCTGGTAATTTGGCATTTGAAAGTGAGATTCATTCTACATGCATTTCAAATGCTCAGGTGCAGAGAATGTTCAAGCTGCACAAAAATATATTACTGGCCTTGATTCTAGACGTATAGCAAAGCAACCAGAAATAAGGTATACAGGTTTTGATATAATGCTCTTTCTGGAAATTTATTTATCGAGTTGAATAAGGTCTCTATTTGATCTTGCTTAGCAATTAATGTGCAATTTAATTACCAGTTAATAATAGATTTTTTTTAAAACACATTTCAATCTGTATCTGCAGTGATGGAAGTGAAGATAGCGAAGATGACGCTTCAACAATTTGATGTAAACATGAACTGTAGTTCTTCACCAGTTTATGCAGTTTTTTGAAATAATGGCATATATTCCATATTTAAAAACTAAGAGGGATTAGCATTAGCGGCTTTTGGAGAAGTCGGGAACAGTTCTTAATTCCCGTTGTAATTTTTCTCTGTACCATATTTGGTTATATATATCGTTCCCATTGATGTTTTAACTATTTACTTTTCTGGATTATTTCCATTGTCTTCTCATAATAATTTAGATTCAATTTTAGCACTTGTCTGGGTGACAAGTTGCTCTCTTTATAGATTAGTTTTATGGTATATATTAATGAACTATAAATTTCTTTTCCTCCTGAATATGTGTAGTCTCATGCCTCGAGCGAGTACACAAGTTTATATTTCGAAATCAAATAGTGTTTCGATCAGATTCACAATGTGTTATAAATTACACAATTTAGTCTTTTTAGTAAGGAGGATAAACATCCCAATGTTGTGTTCAAAATCAAAATACTGTTGTAATCAGATTCACAATGTGATATAAATTACACAGTTTAGTTGTTTTTTTGTTAGGAGGATAATCCCAATATTTTGTGTAACCTGTTATCATTTGGTTCTGTGAGTCGTGCACTTTTAAGATTAATGCTGGGGACTAAGTATACATTAGGTTAAAATTACACACAATTGCATTGATGCTTGATTCAAATAAAAATCTATTAGATATTAGTAAGTGTCAACCAATGTTTCTTATAATTTATTAATCTATTCTAAAGATGAAATTTTAATATAGGTTAACGAAATTACAAAATGAGTACATATAGTGCAACTTCCTATTTATGACATCATTGTCTGTCGGTTTTTTTCTTTTGGTATTACTTTGTTTTATTAATTCGTAACAAATTCCTCCTATAGTACAAGTTATTGTTGTGGTTCATCTATCGTTGTGGATCATTTGGTAAGTGGATTCAAAAAGTAGAGAAGCTCGTGGGACCAGGTTTCGCTTACAAAGAGTGTTTTGTTGGAGAGTTTGTGGGTCCTAACAGAGATATGCGGGAACAAGTCTGACACAATTTCTGGGAATAAGTTTGCCACAATTTCTCCCCGTGAGATATGCGGGAACAAGTCTGACACAATTTCTGGGAATAAGTTTGCCACAATTTCTCCCCGTTTGTCTTTTGACATTTTTTTTAAATACTTTTCCATCTTTATCTTTCCAAACTGCTCCCTGCAAGTTCAGATTATGCATCAAAAAAATCGCTTTTGCCAACATGAAAAACACAGGTGTTAGAAGATAACAAGATAAAATTTGGTTCAGTTCTAACTGGTTCATGCATGCAACCTTCTATGTCCTGGTTGAAATGGTTCCTGGGAGTCACACCCTTAAGATTACAAATGGACTTCCAGTTACCACATTGTAGCAGAGAACACAATCGGGTCTCTGGGACTCTTTTTGGATAGGGTATAATAAAGTTAATATGGCTGAGGTGAAAGACTAATATTTGTAATCACATAGTAGTGTAGTGGATTTTAAGGCGTAGGCATATTCGCAAGATGAATCAACCTCGGAAAAAGAAATTGTTTATAATCTCCCCGAAATAGCTAGTCGTGCTAGTGCATCTTCCAAAGTGCCTCATACTATAGATGACCAATCAGAACAGTATGAGAATGAAGGACAAAAGAAAGTGGCTTTCTTGATTCAGGGGAAACCAAGGCGGAACAAGATAAGACCATTAAATCCAAAGTAGACAAGGAGGAAATAGAGGAGAGATACCTTTTGATGCGAGTGTAATGATTCCTGGGAGTCCCACCCTTTAGATTACAAATGGACTTCCGGTTACCATATTGTAGCAGAGAATACAATCGGGCCTTTGGGACTCTTTTTGGACAGGTTATAATAAAGTTAATATGGCTGAGGTGAAAGACTAATATTTGTAAACACAGTAGTATAGTGGATTTTAAGGCGTAGGCATATTCGCAAGATGAATCAACCTCGGAAAAATAAATTGTTTATTATCTCCCCAAAAATAGCTAGTAGTGCAAGTGCATCTTCCAAAGTGCCTCATACTATAGATGACCAATCAGAACAGTATGAGAATGAAGGACAAAAGAAAGTGGCTTTCTCGATTAGGGGGAAACCAAGGTGGAACAAGATAAAACCATTAAATTCAAAGTTGACAAGGAGGAAATAGAGGAGAGATACCTTTTAATGTGAGTTTTGTGACCACCCCAACTTGTAGGATAGAATACTAGGTATCCAATCCTCTCTTGAACAAGGAAACTTCAAGTGATAAACAATGTAATGGTATTGTGCGATCAAGTGAAGTGACCCCAAGGCTTACAATAAGGACTTGTGACTTTCTTTTGGAGACAACTCAGTTTTCTACGATGTAATTTGTTGATAATCACTTAGGGACTTTACTAGTCTTTTGTGGTGGATCTATCAACTTTCTTAATGCAAATGATTTTGGCAATGTAAGTGCTTTAACTACTAACAATGACTTGAAATAAAGTGCAAATGGGGTATGAGTTAAGGATCTAAGTTACTTCTACTTCTAATCTAGCAATACAAGAGACTATTGAAGGTGTGACGAAACTAAACCAACCCTTGCTTTGCCAAGTTAAACAATTATGCAAAAGTTGCAATCTTCTAAGGGTGTGGGGATGATTTTCAAATTGCTTATACACATTAATACCATAAGATATGCAAGTTAACAAGCATGAAACAATTGAAGTTAAGTGCTTACAATGAGTTTAGTATAACCTAGCACGGTTACTTGCAATCAACAAGTACCAAAAGGTATGAACACAAGTTTCACCATTTTTTACTAGCAATATTATCTTTCATCAAAATGTATGAACACAAGTTTCACCATTTTTTACCAACAATATTATCTTTCATTATCTATTTAACTATTTAATTTAAACTACTTTTATTTAACATGATCAAATTCTACTCTAAGTGAGGAGTATGGAAACCATGCAACACTCCCAAATGATACGAGTATTTACTATGAAACAACAATGAATTTGCAATTACTTTGCTAGTATTTTGGTAGCAATTTCACTAGATCTCCTCCTTACAAATGATCTGAGCAAGCCTTATATAGAGGCTTCAAGTACAATGAATGACTCAAATTGATCCAACATCAATGAATTGTTGACAAGCATTAAATGTTGAGTAATGAGAAAATTACATTGCTTTTGAATACATAACCTCTTAAGGATGCACCAATGAGAAAATTTAACAAAGGTTAAATATTAAATACATGCCACCTGCCACTTGGAATAACTAGAATGGTGGAGATCGAGTGCCACCTCAACATGCTTATCTTGTAAACTTCATTCAACTCTATTACATTCTTCTCATTGATAATGAATAGCCTCTATGTTGATCTTGGAATCAATTGTGGTTGTAATGGTTCCTCCTTGTCGTCGAACTCTACTATGTTTATTTCCTTGCAAAACAAGAGAAAAACCTTAAGTTAATAACATTGATTGTGAACAAAATCAAGATATTTTAAAACATCCTTTTCTAACAATATGATTTTGATTTGGCATTGGAGTTGCATTTGTTTGAAGGGATGTTTTCGTTGTTCACAATCCTAGCCCTATCCATGCATATCAACAATTTCTAATTCCGGTTTTTTGATTTTGAGTCTGAAATACTCAATTTCTTCTTGAAAAGACCTAGCAAGCCTCTTGAATTCATAATTTTATCATATATCAGAGTTAGTCCCCGTCATACTTGATTGAAATGTTGAAATAATTTTGAGACGTTTAAGGTTTTAAATCTGCCAAGATTCACACCTCTTAGGCTGTAGCTAGGAGGTCTTAATTCTCATCTTTTATCATTCTATCTCCAACGAGTTTGATTCTCAATTGGATGCCAAAGATGTTTAATCTCTAATTTCCTCTCTGATTTTTGCCACTCAAGGTCTGCTTTGTTTTTGGAATTAGTCTTTGAATTGCATTGATGATTTGAAATGAGGAAATGCATCTTTCTTTTAAAAAATTTACATTCAAGAGGCACGTCTATTGGGGACTATACAAAGACTGACTTGATTTAGGAGTTCATTCAAATTGCAATTTAACTAACCCTTTTAAGGTTGACTTGATTGATTTTCGATGTGCTTGCAATTTGTTTTCTTTTCATGGCCGACTTAGTTTTGGATTTGCATTGTCTTTCATTCATCGCATATCACAAGGGGCTTGGAAACTCTGGAATTTTGTTATTAAGTATTGCAAGTTTGTAATCACCTTTCATTTTGTGTTAAGTTTTAGGATAGCTGCAAATAAAATAGCACTCTTTGTTGTATGTGTTTTCCAAATGCAACAATCTCTCTTTCATTTATATTTGGAATGAGGCTAGGAGAGACATGTCCCTTCATGGACATGTCTATTCATTATTATTTATAAGAAAGGACATGCTTCTTCTCATTAATTATAATTTAAGCAATCTTATAATGTTTCATCAATCAATTATTAATTAAGAATAATATAATAATTTAATATTGAATATTAAATTTGATATGATTAATAATAATATCACAAATATATTATATTATTATTACTAATCAAGATATATTATATGTATTCTAATGATCATACGAATGAAGCTACAAACATTAACACTCCCTCTTAGCTAGGGAGGATGATCAAACAAAATGTGTAGTGGTCTCTTGTGTAAACACTTATGACCCTCACCATAGCTATACAAAACATCAACACTCCCTCTTAGCCAGTGAGGATAAATCAATCCAATGTCAACACTTATATGACACTTGACAACATCAATCATATGATATAAGCAATAAAAGCATCATCTACTCAACGAGTTCTTCTCTATGAGAGAAATTCGAGGTGAAATCCCTTGTTTTCACCCTCTGCGCTGAGCCATGATGGATGTCATGTGTGTGATTCCATATTTTTAATGGGCTTGCCCCTGTGTACATCATGAGGAAGTGATGACTTCCAAATGAGTATCACTTGTATTTGTAAGAGTTATTGAAAGGTGACGATCTTACAATAACTTGACCTTCTATTGTGATAGACATCTTGTGATGGCTGAAACATATCATAATAGATAGAACTTGTGGATATAAAAGCATCATCCTCATGATTTAATCAATAGAAACATAGTCTCAAGATGTGGATTGCCTCCATCGACGATTCTATCACAAGCTCTCAAGTGGATTGCCTCCATCGGCGATTCTATCCACAAGCTCTTAGGTGAATTGCCTTCATCAACAATTCTATCCACAAGCTCTAATAAATATCCATCGTATGTGCAACACCATCACGTTTCATGATTTTTGTCGTATGGATACTAAGTTTACGTAGACACGTGTCACTATGTGACATGTCTCATACGATCCAATCAATATGTAATACTACGTTAAGAAGGATTCTAATATGATCCATATGGCTGCTAAGAAATCACATATCACATAACTCGTGATATGAAGTATCACCTAACTTGTGGTACAGAGTACAACATATCAATAACTCATGATATGAAGTATCACCTAACTCATGATACAGAGTATCAAATATCACATAACTCGTGATATGAAGTATCACCTAACTTGTGATACAGAGTATCACATATCACCTAATAGGTGATATGAGGAATCACCTAACACATGATATGAGGAATCACCTAACACATGATACCCAATTTGCATATCACCTAACTCGTGATATGAAGGATATAATATGCTTGGGAACATTACATTCTCCTTATATACCCCTATTATGGTATGTGCACTAACATTACATCACATAATGTCTACCATAACGAATCATGGCACATCCATGAATAAAGATGATACCAAGTCAACATGATATCAACATTACAAGATCGTCACCTTATAATGTTAAATACAAGTGTTCATTAACCAAAAAGTCGTCACCTTTTAGAAATGTACACAGGATGGGTGGGCCCATAAAGTCATGGAGTCACACACACGAGGGTGGATCCACCATGGCTCATCCCAGAGGGTGGAAACAAGGGATTTCACCTTAGACTTCTCTCTCAAAGAGAAGAATGCAATTAGATACAAAATGATAGATCACAGATATTGAAACTCCTTTTCATCTAAGGCTTCATTCTCTAATATACCACATTTATCTTGAAAGCACACAATCTCCTCTCTAGCAAGAAACTTGGTGAGAATATCATCCATCTGTTCTTTATGATGAAGTACCTTGAATAGCATACTTATGTACTATATCTCTTATATAGTTTGCATCACTCTTGGTGAACCCCAAGTCATCTAGGAATATCATGACGTAGGAGTTAGCATAAAGGCATTTAAGCCATAGGCCTACCATAGTCCTCTGATTGTTAAAACCATCTCCACTTTTGAGTCCCTCTTAACCAATATGACCAAATTCCTTGGAGATCAAAATGAACCAGATCCTCTAGATGCTCCCTTTAAATTTTGAGGTCTTGCAACAACCTCTTGACCTCCTCGTCCAAGGTTTCTTTTAGATGAACTATCTGACTCCCTCTGAATCTAATATAAACCTTTTTTGAGCAAGTCGTGTCTTTGTTCTTTAGTCTGCATTAAGCTCTTTTCTTGAATGTCCTTTGATCCAACAACTTATCCATCTATCTAGGAATATCATGACCTCGATATCTGCATAAAATCCTTCTAGCCCACATATAAGGAACTATATCATTTGAATTGCAATCCTTTGGCTTTTTATGATGACATATTTTGCCATTAGTATGCAAAGAGAAAAGAATTGTTTTGAACCGTCAGTTACACTACACTGAAAGACAGGTTTCAATTTAGACCGAAAGTGCTAAGTAAAGGGAAACCCGATGACACAAGTTTTAGAGTGCAAACCGAAAGTGCAACCCGAAGATGATACAGAGGAACCCGAAAAGCAGGTTGCACTACAAACCGAAAGAGAAGAAACATGGAACTCGACAAACAATTCAACAAAGGAACACTGAAAGACAGACGAAGTGATTTTAGAGCAAACCGAGCATCAGACACCAAAAGTCAGTTATATCTTGAGAAAAGTGGATCTAACTTCAACGTCAGATAAAATAGTTATGCTTTATATTTAGAGTTTAGATTTGTTTTAAAACCATTTCTTGAGGAACAAGAAACATAATTGTAATTGTTTTAATCAGTCTAACTAATTAAAAACATGCAAACTAGGAGATCAAGGTCAAGTTGTAAACCTTTTATCATAGAGTTAAGTTTGTAATACGTGAAACTTAATTTGGTCAATCTATTGTATAAATAGATGTTGTAATCATTCATTTGATATGGATGAGAGGATGAATGTAGCCAACAAGCTCATCTATGGATCGGACTAAAAGTTTCAAGAAACAGAACAACAAAAGATGAATTTGGTTATCAAGAACCAAGAACCAAGGCTACCGAGCAACAAAGGTATTAATCAATCACATTAGGTGATACTTTGTACATGTAAACTTTAATGGATCTGTAATCAGCAATTGTAGATTGCATACACTCAGGTCAATGAGTATTTTTGTCTACATTCTAATAAGTGTAGCAAATAGAAGAAATCCTTTCAAGAAAGGTGGATTTAACAATCCTATCGTAAATCTCTTAACCGAGTGCACACTAAACAGTGTTGCTAAAACTCTTAATAGAGTAGACCTTAACTAGTCTCCACATAATACTCCTAACATGGTAGATCATCTCAAGTGATCAAAATTGTAAGCCTTAACTGACCCCTTCCAATCTGCAGATAGTGAAGTTTTTGCGGGTGTCATCCCCACCACAATTTTTACCTTCTAACGGGGTTTTCTGCATTACCATATCTTGTGTTATGTGTTATTGCTTTCATGAATGTTTCTATGAATTTCTACATACAATTAAGATTATGAATTGATATTGCATGCATAAAAAAGAACAACAAATATGATCGTTAGAGAAAAGATTTGATTACATAAGGTTAAAGGTTAATTAACTAAAAGTTTGAGGTACTTATTCACCCCTCCCCTCTCAGTACACACTTCCCATTATTTCCAACAATTGGTATCAGAGCTAGATTTGTTATTTGGAAAGTTTAAAGACTTAAGAGAAAAGATCATACAATGGAGAAGTACATGCTTGACAAGAGTATTGAGAATCAGAAGTTAGAGATACTGATCTTCTTTGAACAATATAGAGAAGCTAGAATTAAGATGAGACATCTCCTGAATGAAAGAAAGATTATGTCATCTCACTCTAATGAAACAAACTACCATGAAGAAGAGATACCAGATCTATTTGAGTCTTTAGGATCTACAACAAGCAAAGCATCAGACACATCAGAAGAAAGCATCACAAGTCTGAATGAAATCAATCAACATCTAGTTGGACAAGTAAAATCTGTGCAAATCGGTGAGGAGACACAGATAGTAAGAGTGATTGATGTGATGAATAATGCTAGACAAGTTGAGAAAGAAAGAACATTAGCTATTGATGATAGAAGGAAGATTACTGAAAAGCTACAAGAGAAAGAGTCAGAAATACAAAGACATACAGAACATCATCATGAGATCACAAATCAAATTATTCTTATGAGTCAAGAGGCAAAAATAATGAATACAGAACTCATTGAAAGAATAGAAGTTATCGGTGAGCTAAGAGAAGAAAATGAAATGTTGAAACATGAAGTGAGAATTCAGTAACAACATAATGACATAATCAAGAGAGCTGAAGAAAGCAACAAAAGGATGGATGATTTTCTTAATGGACAAAGAAGAGTCAACAACAACACCGGACTAGGCTATACCAAGAATGGAGAATCACCCAACCAAGTTGATCCAAAGAATGTCTATGCAAATCCAAGGCAAAGAAAGATGATATGCAATCACTGTGGAAGGCAAGGCCACACATCAAATGTATGCAGGAGAAAAATGAAAGGTATTCCTAAATCCACACATTCATTCATAGGAATTTGTTATAAATGTAACAAGAAAGGACATAAAGCATATGAATGTAAATCTGAGGTGAGACAACCAAAGAAGGAAACCTACATGGACAAATATTGTCCTACTTGCAAAATGCATGGGTACACACCTCTTAAATGCATGAAGAAGAAAAAGAAAACATGGAATGTTGGAGATTTGCTTTTGTGCAAATAATTGATTGTATGTTTGTCATTGATGACAACTTATAATATACAACAGGTATCCTATATGAAATTATCAATACAGATGCTTTGGAGCTATGTGTGTTTATTTCCATGGTGTATACATGTTCTAGTTGCTATGTGCATTCACGCCAAGTTAGATATGCAGTTTCAGTTGAGTTATGATTAATCAGTTATGGCATTTATAATTTCTGGAGTTTATCTGTTAAGGAGCCGACATAAATACAGTGTTCTTGAGTTGCGCCTATCTTCAAGATATGCGTGCTTGTATTCATGTTTATTTATGAGTTAAAGATAATTATCCAAAGGCGCTAAACGTGTTTCAACAAAATCTTGATGTTAGAGTTAATTTGGTGAAGCTGACTTTGTGAAGCGCCACGTCTATTCAGTTTGAGTTAAGTGGTTTTAATCTTTATTGCGTGCTTAGTTGAGCTGACAAGGAAGTTGATGAAGTGTTTCCAGATACCGTTGTGACCATATCCTTGGTGAAGATACATATAATAGTTCAGTTATGTTCACTAAGTGTCAAAAATGTTTTGAAGAAGAAAAGAAAGAGGAGCAGAAAATAAAAAAGAATAAGTTGAAGATCTATGTGAAGAAACATAAGTTGATTGCAATTCATTAGAACTGATCAAGACAACAGGTCTACTCAAATAGTTCATTTACTAGATATAGTGTGTATCTGTTATACTGAAGGTTGTAGCTTTCACCATGTTAGCAGTGAGCTATTGGACAGTGAGTCCTCACCCTTAACAAGGTTATCTGTAAAAGACTCCTAAGAAGGTCCGACCTTTAACCAGGTCTCTGTACTTCTTGCATTGTAAAGATCAACTCCTAACATGGTTGTAAGACCTTCTAACAGGGATCATTATAAGCTAGTACAATTATTTGTGGGTGCTAATTCCCACCGGGGTTTTTGCCTATTTGGTTTCCCCATAATCAAATTGTTGAGTACTCTATTGTGTTATCTAAATGTGCATTTACTTTATATCAAATTACATTAAAGAAAGAGAAAAGAATTAAATTGACTGATAACTGATTCACCTCCCCTCTCAGTTATCCTTGGGACTTCCAAAAATTGGTATCAGAGCCAAGTGCCTTGGAGAGAAAACCTAACAACTTAAGGTAGATCAAATGGCATACTTCAGGAAAGAGAGTCCTAAGTTCGATGGAGAAAACTATCTTTACTGGAAGAACAAAATGATAACACATCTTCAATGTGTTGGATTTGAGATCTATGAAATTGCCACTCAAGAAGTTGAAATTACCACCTTTTAAAGATCTTGTACCTGATGACTCTACTATGAAACAAAAGGAAATGTTCACTAATAATGCAATTGCCAAAGAAGCCCTAATCAATGCCCTATTCGACAGTGAATTTTCTGAGATCAAGAAGACAGATAAAGCATACTCTATTTGGACATACTTAGAAGATATGTTTGAAGGAGACATCCAAGCAAAGAATACACGCAGAAAGACATGGAAGAAAAGATACAACAATTTAGAGATGTTACTTGAATAAAACATCAGAGCTTACAATCAGAGGATTAATGAAGCAGTATTAGGTATAAGAAACAATGGCGGAGAAATATCAGAGGAAGATATAATGGAAAAATTAATGACCACATTGACAATAGACTTTGAGAGAAAGATCAATATCTTAGATGAGACTATGTAATTTTCAAAAGACTTAAGAGGGAAACCTTGATCAAAAAAATATCTGCATTTGAGATATCTAGATTGAGGACAGAACCTAAAAGTGAGACAGCCTTCAAATCAGATAAAAGTGAGATAGAACTTAAGAGGGAAACATCAGAGCTTACAATCAGAGGATTAATGAAGCAGTATCAGGTATAAGAAACAATGGTGGAGAAATATCATAGGAAGATATAATGGACAAATTAATGACCACATTGACAACAGACTTTGAGAGCAAGATCAATATCTTAAATGAGACTATGTAATTTTCAAAAGACTTAAGAGGGAAACCTTGATCAACAAAATATCTGCATTTGAGATATCTAGATTGAGGACAGAACCTAAAAGTGAGACAGCCTTCAAATCCATAGTCCACAACAAGAAATCTATAAGAAACTCTAGTAATAATGAAGAAGTGGATACAAAACTAGAAGACATCATTGCTATGATTTCCAAGAAGGAAAGGAAAGTTAAAGGGAAATATGAAGGACAACTACCATTCAAATGTTTCTCATGCAACAAAGTTGGTCACTTTGCATCCAAGTGCCCTACAAGAGTCAAGAATTTCAGATCAGATTAAAAACCTAAGTACACTAAAGAATGTTATCATGCGTAGGATGGTGTAACTGATGATTGACTCAGGAGAAGATGAAATTCAATTTGTTGCCATTAAAGACATTGAGTAGATGCTTGAAGAAATGGACAAAGAAGATGAAGTAAAAGAACAGGAGTTAGCACTAGTTTCAAAAGTTGACATCAGAATTGACTGGATCATTGACATTGAATGTTCACACCACATGACAGGAGATAAAGATAGATTTTTACATTTGGACAAGCACAAAGGTGGCATGGTTAGATTTGGAGATAACACTCCCAAACCTATCATAGGCAGAGATTCTATCACCCTAGATGGAAATAACAAGACATATGATGTTCTCTATGTTGATGGTTTGCATCATAACTTACTAAGTGTTGGACTATTGCTTGATAGAGGATATCAGTTGGAATTCAAAAAAAACTAGTGCATCATTAACAACAAAGAAGGAGACATGATTTCATAAGGCTGAAAGACCAAAGGTAATGTTTTTTAGCTTAACTCAGAAGTAAGTTGTTTTGTTGCAAAAGTAGATGACAGTTGGCTATGGCACAAGAGACTTTGTCACATAAATTTTGACAACATAATCAAGATAAGTAATGTAAAGGTAGTAAGAGACCTTCCTAGCATTGAAAGATCAGTTGACACCATGTGCAGGGAATGTGTAATGGGGAAGCATGTGAGGACCTCATTCAGGAGAAAACAAAACTCTGCAGAAAACAAATTAGATCTAATACACACAGACCTATGTGGACCTACTCAAACAAGATCTTACTATGGAGAAAGGTATTTTATTTTGTTTGTTGATGATTTCTCAAGGATGATGTGGGTTGCGTTCTTAAAAGAAAAATCTGAAGCTTTTGAGAAGTTCAAAGTATTCAAAGCTAAGGTTGAGAATGAATCTAGATTAAAGATAAAATGTCTGAGATCTGATAGAGGAAAATTCACCTCTGACCAATTTTATGACTACTGTGAAGAACATGGAATCAAAAGACAGTTAAGTGCACCCAGAACCCCTCAGTTGAATGGGATAGCAGAAAGGAGGAACATGATAATACTTGACACAACACACAGTATCATTATTGAAGGAAAGGTTTCCCATACCTACTAGAGAGATGCAGTAAATACAATAGTTTACACTATCAATAGAATATAATTGAGACCAGGCGCAGACAAGACACCTTATGAACTTTGGTTTGGTAATGTACCTACTGTAAAATACTTTTGAATCTTTGGAAGCAAGTGCTACATCAAGAGAGATGATAGCATTGGTAAGTTTGATGCTATAAGCGATGAAGGTATTTTTCTTGGTTACTCTACTAAGAGCAAAGCCTATAGATGTTTCAATCTAAGATTAAAGAACATCATTGAAAGTACTCGTGAAGATTGATGAGAAGTTTATGATTCAAGAAAGATATTATGACTATGCTCCCATGATTGAAGATGAGCCTAGACCCATCAATAAGGACACAATTATTGAAGAAATGTTTGATTGTATTGATGTTTCATGTAACAATCCTGAACCAAGTGAAGAAGAATCACAGATCAAAGATGAAAGTATCACTCCTAAGAATTCAAGGTACACATCCAAATACCACTCTAAGGAAGATATCATTGGAGATCAGAGCGCAAAAGTCTTGACAAGATCTAGAGAAAAAGGTTCAACCATTGATGAAGAGGTATGCTTACTTTCATAGATTGAACCCTTAAGTGTTGAAGATGCGTGCAAAGATTCAGATTGGAAAAGTGTCATGCAAGAAGAATTATATCAAATAATCAAGAATGAAACATGGGAACTGGTCCCTAGACCTCATGACAAGAACATGATTGGAATTAAGTGGATATTCAGGAACAAAATGGACGAAGAAGGCACAGTGATAAGGAACAAAGAAAGATTAGTATGTAAAGGATATGCGCAGAGAGAAGGAATAGAATACACTGATACATTTTCCCCTGTGAGCAGACTTGAAGCTATCAAGTTGTTTTTGGCCTATGCAACATTCAAGAACTTTAAGGTATATCAAATGGATGTCAAATCAACATTTCTGAATGGTGACTTGAAGGAAGAAGTCTACATAGAGCAGCCTGAAGGATTCAAACTTTTAGATAAAATAGACATGGTATGTAGATTAAAGAAAGCACTTTATGGACTTAAACAAGCCCCACGAGCGTGGTATGAGAGACTTGATGGTTACTTAACAAAGATAGGATTCAGAAAAGGAGCAACAAACTGTAATTTATTTATAAGAGAGACAGATGAAGGACCACTACTTGTTTCTATTTTTGTTGATGACATTATCTTTGGAGGTAATGAAAAACTTAGTGTAGAATTCGCCAAAGAAATGAAAAGTGAATTTGAAATGAGCATGACTGGACCTATCAAATACTTTCTTGGATTGAATGTAAAACAAACAGACAAATGCATATTCATAAATAAGTCTAAGTATGTGAAGGAGATACTGAAGACCTTCAAGATGGAAGATTGCAAACCACTAAGCACCCCCATGATAACATGATGCAATATTTCTAAAGATGATGATTCCACAATAGTTGACAAGACCCTATACAAGTCTATGATCAGAAAACTCATATATCTCACTCAATCTAGACCTGACATTTCTAATGCAGTTGGCATTGTTGGAAGATTTGTAGCTGAACCCAAGCAAAATCATCTAATGGAAATAAAAAGAATATTCAGATACCTAAAGGGAACTATAGACTATGGTTTATGGTATCCTAACTCAGAGAACATACAAATTCATGTGTATACAAATACAGATTGGGTAGGTTGTGTTGATGACAGAAAGAGCACATCAAGAGGAGCAGTATTTCTTGGAGACAGGTTGGTCACCCTATGATGCATGCAAAGACAAAACACATTGAGATCAAATACCACTTCCTAAGAGAAAAAGTTGTAGACAAAGAAGTAAAGCTGGATTATGTAAGCACTAAAGAATAACTAGCAAATATTTTTACAAAGCCTCTATCAAAAGATACTTTTGAGTATCTCAGGGAGAAGTTAGGAGTAATTCCCTTTCCTGAGTCTAATTAGAACTTGCAGCAAGAACATCAGTCCTTGGTGACTGATGAATGGTTGACTACTCTGCTTATGGAGTAGTACCTATGCTTAATGGTGTTTAACACCCTTTGTCATTCATGTCAAACGGGGAGTATTAGTAAGGGGGAGCATATACTCTAGGGGAGTATACAGAGCAGCAACAGTGTAGAGGAACCTTTAATGAGGACATTGAGAAGATTGTATAAAGAAGGAAGACACTTTGAGTTGATGATATCATATGTTTCCATCAATGTCAAAGGGGGAGATTGTTGGAGATTTGATTATGTGAAAATAATTGATTGTATGTTTTCCATTGATGACAACATATAATATACAACAGGTATCCTATATGAAATTATCAGTACAGATGCTTTGGAGCTATGTGTGTTTATTTCCATGGTGTATACATGTTCTAGTTGCTATGTTCATTCACGCCGAGTCAGATATGCAGTTGCAATTGAGTTATGATTAATCAGTTATGATAGTTATAGTTTCTAGAGATTATCTGTTAAGGAGCCGACGTAAATACAATATTTCTTGAGTTGCGCCTATCTTTAGGATATGCATGTTTGTATTCATGTTTAGTTATGAGTTAAAGATAATTATCCAAAGGTGCTAAATATGTTTCAACAGAATCTTGATGTTAGAGTTAATTTGGTGAAGCCGACTTTGTGAAGCGTCGCGTCTATTCAGTTTGAGTTGCGTGGTCTTAATCTTTATTACGTGCTTGGTTGAGCCGACAAGGAAGTTGATGAAGTGTTTCCAGATATCGTTGTGACCTTATCCTTGGTGAAGATACATATAACAATTCAGTTATGTTCACTAAGTGTCAAAAATGTTGTGAAGAAGAAAAGACAAAGAAGAGCAGAAAATCAGAAAGAATAAGTTGAATATCTATGCGAAGAAACAAAAGTTGATTGCAATTCATTTGAACTGATCAAGACAACAGGTCTACTCAAATAGTTCATTTACTAGATATAGTGTATATCTGTTATACTGAAGGTTGCAGCCCTCACCATATTAGCAGTGAGCTATTAGACAGTGAGTCCTCACCCTTAACAAGGTTATCTATAAAAGACTCCTAATAGGGTCCGACCTTTAACCAGGTCTCTGTACTTCTTGCATTGTAAAGATCAACTCCTAACAGGGTTGTAAGATCTTCTAACAGGGATCATTATAAACTAGTGCAGTTATTTGTGGGTGCTAATTTCCACCAGGGTTTTTGCCTATTTGGTTTCCCCGTAATCAAATTGTTGAGTACTCTATTGTGTTATCTAAATGTGCATTTACTTTATATCAAATTACATTAAAGAAAGAGAAAAGAATTAAATTGACTGATAACCGATTCACCCCCCCCTCTCAGTTATCCTTGGGACTATTCCAACATGGAAGCCTAAAGAAAATGAAATTACCTATCAACCAAAAAGAGTCGATAACCAATATGTTTGGGATTACAACACATGGGAAAACTGTACCACATGTGGAAGATTTGGTCACATAGCTGCAAAATCTATGAGACAATGGACAAGAAAGTCTAGGAGCTAGACTAACCCCAGAATGACATGTCTACACTATCATAAAGTTGGTCATCTGAAGAAAGACTACAGAGACCGAATGACAGAGACCAACACCTTTGCCAATAGAAACACCATTAAAGACATCAAGAAGATGAGAAACAAAATGTGGAGGAAAGCTACAAACACTGATGAAGTTGGACCAAGCAATGCAATTGGTGACACCTTATACAATGGATTTGGTGACATCACCACCCCAACCTAAGCAGAACAAGTAAGTATGGAACTGCATTATACCAAGTTATATTTTGCATCAGTTCCATTATACATAGTTAAAATACCAAATTAGCATGATTAAAGATGCACTATGGTATTAATTTTTATAATTCTATGAATTAAATCTCAATGGACAATACATACCGAAATGCATCAATGTACATACAAAGCTAAGTTGTCTATGATGACATGTAACTGATTGAATGTTTGATAATGTTAAGTTGAAGATGATGCAAGACATTAAATCAGTTAATGATTTGTATTGTCATTGATGTCAACTTGATATCATCTGTACGGTCATGTACATAATGCCAAAGACTTCAGAAAATCAATGGAATAGAGATTATGCTTTCAACAATGCATAAAAGTCAAGTATTCACTAAGTGACAGACAACACTGACAGAGTGCACTCCATTGGTAAAGGAAAAGAAAAATTCACAGTGATGCCCGACAAGAAGATGACAGTGTTGCCCGATAAAGCAAAATCCTATGATGCCCGACGGACGGAGATCCCAAAGCTAACTGGAGTTGCACCGACGGAACTGGCAGTTGTCATCGACGACTAACTGTAGAGTTGACCGACAGAATAGAGAGTTTAGAAAATGACAAAATATCTAGCTGGCAGAGCTTAAGGATAGACTTAAATGGTTGTTTTATTTGTTTTATCCGCCCATATTTAAGTCATTGATTTAAAGAAGATTTGTATAGTTGGCAAGAAGATAACTATGAGATAAATCAGGAATTAAAGCTATAAATCAGATTGGCTGAATTGTTTTTCATGCCAAGATTCAAGAATCAAGAATTAAGGAACATCATGTCTATATAAGAGACAATCATAATTCATTTTTCGTAATCACAAGCAATTAAATACATGGAAGGGGAGTGAATAGAAAAAGGATGCTAAAGAGAAAATGGTGAAGGATAACTTCATACAGTCCTGATCAATCAAGCTGAAGCAGAGCTAAAGAATTCTGTAAACACCGATGAACAGTGAAGCACAGCATCACAAAGAAGAAAGTGTGGAGCACAAAGAACTAAATTGATATATTGATCAGAGAGGTATTCTACTTAAATAGATCTAAAAATCTGTAATTCAAGTTGCATTAGAAACATGACATAATGTTTCAGTTTAACCATTGAAGCATCAAGTCTCTTAACAGAGAAGGACTTAACCGTCTTCTATAATTGAGGTATATCTTAACAGATTGCCAAAAAGGTTGATTCATGAAAGTAGCATTGAAATTGCATAAAGCCTATTGACAGCCTAAGAAGAAGGTTGATTCAAGGATGGTAGCTAGATTTGCCTAAAGCCTATTGACATTCTAAGGAGGCTGATTCAAGGATGGTAGCAAAATAGATGCCAGATACTAAGTGACAACCTCTATATATAAAATCCTATAACAAGGTCGCACTTAACAGTGTGTTTGTAACCTTTAACAGGGTTGGCTCCTAATAGGGCTCACTTTAGAAGAGTGAAAATTTGGGGTACCGGTCCCAGTGGTTTTTCCGTTAATAGGGTTTCCACGTTAAAATCCATGTGTTATGTGTGTATGGTTTATTACTTTATTGTTTTACATTTCACATATAGATTTCTGGATTGATTGGTATACTCTGCATATTTACTGAGTATCGGTAAATAGTTTTACTGCTTATCGGTTATCAAGGAGAATAAGGACAGACAAGGTAAACTGACAAACAGTTAATTATTATATGTATTTCATGGCATGCATCTTTTAGGGACATAATAATATGAGGTGTATTGATTGGTGGTTAAAGATTAAAGGATAAATTACTGAGGCCACTGATTCACCCCCCCTCTCAGTTATTACTAACAATTGGTATCAGAGCTTGTGTGCTTAAAAGGAAGGTTTCAAGACCTAAGTAAAGATCACAAGCTGAACAGACGAGATGTGCCCAAGTTGAACAAAGACAAATTTTCTTCATGAAATTTAGCAGGATAAGACTCCACTTATCAGGTATTGGTAATGATGTTACTCAATACTTAGATACTAAATATGTGTTTCCTACAGGACCATTGACATTAGAATTGAGAGTGAAGCATGAGCATAACTACATGGTTATAGAGATTTCTTCCTCTCTCTCAGATGTCAAAGATTGCACAACTGCAAAGAAAATGTGGGAAAAACTGAAGCTTGTACATGGAGGTGATACAAATGTTCTGAGAGCCAAGGAAGAAAGCCTTAGAGGAAAGTTTGATGATATTAGAATGAAAGAAGGAGAAAAAATCACACAGTACAACAAAAGATTAAAAGTAGTCAATGCTATATGAGGTGTTGGAGGTACAATTTAAGAGGAAACAGTGGTAAGTAAAATATTAAGAACCTTATTGCCTGTATGTGCTATTAGAGTCTCTGCTATTTAAGAAATGAGAGCAGTAGAAAAAATTACAGTTACTCTTGATAGCTTAATTGGTAGACTGATTTCATTTGAGATGAATAACTTTGACAATAGTGTCTTGCCAAGTTTAGAGTCTGCATTAAAGTCTTCTATGAAAAAAAGAAAATCCAATCATAGATGCTCATCTAGAAGGGACAGTGAAAGTGAAAGTGAAGAAGAAGATCTAGATGAAATAGAAACACTTATGGCTAGAAGAATATATAGAGGCAAAGGTAAATACAAAGGCAAGTTACCACTTGTATGCTTTAATTGTAAAGAGATTGGACACTTTGTTGCAAGATGTCCTAACAAAAGAAAAGATGACAGAAGTGATGATAGATCTTTTGAGAAGAAATCTGACAGAAGTGATAACAAAGATTACAGAGGTTACCAACAATTAGAAAGAAAGGATACCCGAGACTACAAGGATAAAGGCAAGAAGGCTAGCTACCTCGCTGCTTGCAAAGATGAAGATACTGACACCGAACCTGATGATGATATCGAGATAGTATTTGTAGTTGTGAAGGATGATTTAGATGAAGATGAAAGGTATGAAGAAACTACACTCATATCTAAGGTTAGTAAGAATGATCTCTGGATTATAGATAGTGGCTGCACTAACCATATGACCGGTGACAAAGAAAAGTTTAACACTTTTGAATATTATAATGGTGGTACAGTAAGAATGGGAAATGATACACCTTGTCCAGTTGAAGGTAAAGGAACAATAATGCTGAATAGCCTGATTAAATGTGAAAATGCTTATTGGGTAAAAGGATTGAATTATAATCTGTTGAGTGTTTCTCAGCTGAATAATTTAGGTCACAGAGTAGCATTTGAAAATATGAAGGCAAAGATCTTCAATGAATCAGGAAAACTGATTGGTATTGGTGAACAGACTAAAGGTAACTTATTCTATCTGAATGATACTAATCCCACTTGCTTAATGAATAGAAACAAAGACATATGGTTGTGGCACAAAAGATTGTGTCATGTAAATTTTGACAACATGATGAAAAAAAGTAGAAAAAAAAGTGTAAGAGGCCTACCGATGATGAGAAAGCCAGACAACATCATGTGCAAAATTTGTCAAAAAGGTAAAATGACAAAGTCTAGTTTCAAAAGAAAAGCCCATACATCTAATGATATTATAGAATTAGTCCATACTGATTTATGTGGACCTATGAGGACAAAGAGTTATTACGGAGATAGATATTTTATTCTCTTTGTTGACGATTACTCTAGAATGATGACAGTCATGTTTCTAAAAGAAACATCTGAAGCATTCAAGATGTTTAAATGGTATAAGGCTATGGTAGAAAAACAAAGTGGTAAGGATCTAAAATGTTTAATATCAGATAGAGGAGGAGAATTTATATCAGATGAATTCACTAATTTCTGTAATGAGCATGGTATAAAAAGACAGGTTTCTGCACCAAGAACACCACAACAAAATGGGATTTCTGAGAGAAGAAATAGATCAATAGTTGATTGTGCAAGAACATTGATGATAGAGAAGGACATCACCTAAATATTTTGAAGGGAAGCTGTCAGCACTCCTGTTTATACACTTAACATAGTACAATTGAAGAAGGACACAAAGAAGACTCCTTATGAGCTATGGTATGGTAAAAAACCCAATGTAAGTTACTTCAATATATTTGGTAGTCAATGTTATGTCTTAAAGGATGATAGAAATGGAAAGCTTGATGCCAAGAGTGATGAAGGTATTTTTCTGGCGTATTCTACCAAGAGCAAAGCTTTTAAATGTCTAATCAAGGCTTCTAACAAAATAGTTGAAAGTGCAAATGTGAAGATTGATGAATTTGCAGAAAAGAATGAGCAAGAAAGCACAAAAGAACCATAAGACTAAAACAAATTTGTATATTGTGAAGAACCCATAACTCTACCCGAGCAATAGTGCTTAATCCCAGAACAACATAATGTTGCAACCGACGGTCAGAATGTTGTTACTGACGGTCATGATAATGATCAAAATAATGTGCAAGGTAATGAAGATCAAGCTGATACACAAAGAGATGTACCTATACTTGCAATATATTTAAGAAGGAACCATCCAGAGGACCAGATCATAGGAGATAAGAAAGCTGGTACAAGAACAAGAAGTAAGTCTTTAAACTCAAATTGCTTAATTTGTGAGTTTTAGCCAAAATCTGTCAATGCTGCACTAGATAATGAAGAATGGATAAGTGCTATGAATGATGAGATTAAACAGATTGAGAAGAACAAAACATGGTCACTTGTGCCAAGACCAGATGACAAGAATGCCATCGGTACTAAATGGATATTTAGAAATAAGCTGAACGAGAATGGAGAAGTCACAAGGAACAAAGCAAGACTAGTATGCAAGGGGTATGCATAAGAGGAAGGTATAGACTATGGAGAAACCTTTGCACCCATTGCTAGGGTAGAAGGAGTAATAATACTACTTGCTTATGTTGCATACAAAAGATTCAAAGTATATCAAATGGATGTCAAGTCAACATTCCTAAATGAAATACTTGAAGAAGAGGTATACATTGAACAACCAGAAGGGTTTGTAGATCCAGACAAGAGGAACATGGTATGTAGACTTCACAAATCCTTGTATGGTATAACACAAGCTCCCACAGCCTGGTATGAATGACTTCATTCCTATCTAATAAGTATTGGATTTATAAGGACTAGTGAAAATAGTAATCTTTATTTGAAAGAAGATACTGATGCTAACACTTTGATTGCTAAAATATTTGTTGATGACATCATATTCAGAGGCAATGATATGCTATGCAAGTCATTTGCTGATGAGATGAGCAAAGAGTTTGAGATGTCTACGTTTGGAGAGATCAAGTTCTTTCTTGGTCTACAGATCATTCAACAAAGTGAAGGTATTTTCATTACACAATCCAAATACATCAAATAGGTCCTGAAAATATTCAATATGGAAGATTCCAAACATGTTGGAACACCGATGGCTACTAGATGCAAATTAACAAAGGAAGACAAGACAATAGAGGTAAATCAGACTTTGTACAGATCAATGATAAGAAAACTCATGTATGCTGTACACACTAGACCATATATTGCACATGTAGTAGGAATTGTAAGAATACTGAGTAATTTGGCTTATGGTATAGAAGAGAAGACAAATTTGAACTATTAGTGTTTACCGACGCTGATTGGGCTTGAAATCTTGATGATCGAAAGAGCACAACTGGAGGAGAATTCTTTATGGGTGACAGACTTGTCACATGGATTAGCAAGAAGCAATGATGCATCTCTTAGTCTAATACAGAAGCATAATATGTTGCCACTGCTGCAAACTGCTCAAATATTGCATGGATCAAACAGTTGATGGAAGGTATGCATATGAAGATCTCAGGAACCAGTGATTATCTATTGTGATAATGCCAGTGCAATAAAAATTTCTAAGAATCCAGTCATGTATGCAAAGACTAAACACATTGCAATCAAGTATCATTATTTAAGAGAACAAGTTCAAGAAAAAGAGGTGATACTTGAATATGTGCAATCGAAAGAACAATTGGCTGATATCTTCACCAAGCCATTGCCCAAGGATACATTTGAGTACTTGAGAAAGAGACTGGGGGTTAAACCTTTGTCTACCAGTCAGTAAAGGATCGAAGGCTGTATTAGCCTATATATTATCAGAATATCATTCATGTTGATGCAAGCAAAAGATGAACTTCAAAGCTACATCTATATATAGAAAGGTATATATCAGAACCAAGCACTAGATCATATTGTTGTATTGCTGATGGATAAGGGAAATTCAAGGAATATATTATGGATAGAAGAAAATAGTTGTTTGACATGAATGTCAGATATTTGTTTGTCATTATTTTCAAAGGGAGAGAATGTATCCATATTATCATCATAAATTATTCATTATCAGACTACTCCAAATAGGGAGAGATCATATCCAAAGGGAGAGAATTTGTATGAAGTAATCATATACAAAGGGAGAGTTGCTGAGAAGAGACATCAAAGAAGAAGAACAATCAAAAGAGAGAAATTGACACAAGAAAAGAACACAACACATCAAAAGAAGAAACACAGAGAGTTGCAAGAATCAAATCTAAGCTAACACAGAGCTTACCGGTGGTCAAACATTTTTATCAGTTATCAAAACAAAGTGTCTGGTAATTTGATGAATCTCAACAATTGTATTTCATATTGTATTAGAAATAGTATAGTGTGATAATATCTAGTATGTTGCCATCAATGCCAAAGGGAGAGATTGATGACATGTAACTGATTGAATGTTTGATAATGTTAAGTTGAAGATGATGCAAGACATTAAATCAGTTAATAGTTTATATTGTCATTGATGCCAACTTGATATCATATGTACAGTCATGTACATAATGTCAAAGACTTCATAGAATCAATGGAACAGAGATTATGCTTTCAGCAATGCATAAAAGTCAAGTATTCACTAAGTGACAGACAACACCGATGAAGTGCACACCATTGGTAAAGGTAAAGAAAAAGTCACAGTGATGCCTGATGAGAAGATGACAGTGTTTCCCAATGAAGAAAAATCCTATGATGCCCGACGGATGAAGATCCCGAAGCTAACTAGAGTTGCACCGATAGAACTGGCAGTTGTCACTGACAACTAACTGTAGAGTTGACCGACAAAATAGAGAGTTTAGAAAATGACAAAATATCTAGCTGGCAGAGCTTAAGGATAGACTTAACTAGTTGTTTTATTTGTTTTATTCGCCCAGAGTTAAGTAATTGATTTAAATAAGATTTGTACAGTTGGCAAGAAGATAACTACGAGATAAATTAGGAGTTAA
>MU224461.1:495439-511045 GCA_018584345.1 Thuja plicata | reverse complement strand
TATTGTATTCTTTTGAATAAAGCTTTCTATTCTGAACTGGCTTTTCTATCTGTTTTATTTCAAAGAGGAAAGTTTCTATTCTGATCATCTCTGAGTCTATAAAAGAACTCTCATTCCTCATTCAAAAGCCCTGGAGAAAATATGCATTGTTAGAATACTGAATTATTGTCATGTCTCATATAGAATAATATCATTATGCAATAGAATAGCTTCAATTTCTAGAATAATTGCATTGAAAATCATGTCTTAGATTATCTTACATTTCTCATTTCCTATAATAACTGTGCATTGCATTTCATTCATGAAGAAAAATCCTTTGTTCCTAGATTGGTCTATGGTTGTGAGACTCTCGTTCTAAGAGCAATTTTGAAAACCCCGTCTAGATAGAAGGCAACATGTCAAATCATGCAGGCAGACAAGATGAATAATCTCATATTCAGTCTTGTGTGTATTTGATGAAGGACTATGTTGAAGTGTATGGTGAATGAACAAGGCCAAATTTACCACATACAGGAGGAAGACACTGATCATGATATCCCAAAGACTTCATCCAGAAAGGGTAAGGGTAAAATGATGGCCTCTGGGTCTGGAAAGATCAAGAAAGGGAAGACAATGAAAGGAAGGACTATAAATAAAATCAAGGAGGAGGTTTGGGTTGAGAAAGGCATTGATGGAAATAAGTGATGACATAGCTGATTCTTAAAACTAACATGCCATAAGTGGTTGATATGACACGTATGGTTGATCAATGGTCAGTTATGGTATTGTCATTGATGTCAACTATTATGTTTATGAGATGCTGATAATGATTGTGAAATACATCATGCAAATAGAAATATCTTTAGGTGCAGTTCTACTGAAGTATTTGGAAACATGTTTTAATATCACATGTAAAATATCAACTAGTTATGATGCCTGGTGAGTCACATTTGGTGAAGCTAATTAGAGACAGTGAAATTGATTAAGACAATAATTAACAAGAGAAGGATGACTCTATTATTTAGATTGTGTTTGATTGTCTTGTGTTTGGTTTATTTATGGAGGCTACGTGAAGCTACTAGATGATAATTGTAAAATTACATTGCATTTTTTGAAAATATGTGAGATGTTTCAAAGGTTAAACAACAATATTTGAAAAAGCATTGTCTTTAAGAGGAAAGCAGTTTGATCGGTATCGGTGATTTAAACAATTGATATAGTCAAACGTTATTGGTCAAAATTCATTGGACAATGTGAATGGATATTTGAGAACAATTTTTTAATGGTTATATCATCAAGGTGAGAGTACACAGATGATTTGAGCAAGCTAATTGATCAAGAAGGAAAATACTTAATGAAATGATGTTAATTTCTTCATTGAATCTGAGGATGGAAAGGTGCTGTTAGTAAATTTCAAATTAAACATAGATAAATGAGAGATGAAGCCAAGTGTATGGTCACATTAAAAAGGTATTACATTTTGGGGTTTTGTATGGCGGTGGAAACCTAAGTGAGAGAAAGAACAATATAAACTAGAAAAATAAGATTGTGAACATGTCCTGTCGATTGTGTGTAAATGCAGAAGTAAGAAGAGATAGAAGGTGCGGTCTAGCCAAGTGTTAGAGGAGAATATGAAGAATACCATTTGAGCTATAGAGGATCTGATGAAGTAGAGAAGGTTTCTATTACAAAGATCATTCTTACCTATTGTTTCTTGATAGCTAAAATAGAATGTTGGAAATCCTCAAGTGAGTTTGATCTTAACACATCTTTATTATATTGAAATCCTATATGGTGACACTATAATAAGTGTTCAAATTCCTCTCACAAGGTACATGATTTTTATGAGATTTATGTAAATCTTCTCACAAGGTTACATTTTTTCATGTATATGTAAATGCCTTTAACAAGGTTAAAACATTTCACAAGGTGTACTTTAGAAGAGTACAAATTTGTATGTTCCATCCCCACCATGGTTTTTCCCTAATTTTAGTTTCCATGATACCAACAATCTTGTTCTATGTGTTGGATGTTTTGTGGTTGCACATTTAATTTTGATTATTGAGTTGTTGTATTGGTGGATAAGTGATATGTGTTTAATTGATTAAATCGAAAGATTCCTGATTCACCCCTACCCTCTCAGTAATCTCATCATAGTAAGGTTAACAATTGGTTTCAGAGATTTGGTCCTTGGAGAAGCAATTTAATAGCTTGAGACAAAGATCTTGACAAGATGGTGAGAAAGGAAGGTCCTAATTTACACAAGGATAGCTACATAGTATGGTGTGGAAGGATAAAGTTGTACCTAAAAGGAATGAGTGACCAGTACTGGGACCATGTTACTAAAAGCTATGTTCTAACGAATGGAACCCTGTCTAATGATCAATTGAAGATAAAACAAGAACACACTACAACTATGGAAGAAAAAGAAAGTAACTTATTAGATGCATAATTTATTAGTGTGAAAGATCGTGACAGTGCTTAAGATATGTGGGAGAAGATGAGAATTGTCAATGGAGGAGATTCACATATGCAAAAAGCTAAGGTGGGCAACTTAAAGGGAAAATTTGATGACATGAGGATTACTGAAGGAGAGAACATTGAGAATCATAGTCAGAGAATCAAGGAGGTAGTGAATACAATCAGAGGAGCTGATGGACCATCAGTGAAGATGATGTGGTAAGGAAAATTCTAAGAACTTTATTTCCACGTTATGGAATTAGAGTGTTTTCTATACGAGAAGTAATATATTTAGGGACTTTACAAGTTGCTGTTGATTCTTTCATTGGAAAGTTGAATGCCTTTGAATTGAGAAATTATGGTAATATAATGCCTAGAAACAATGAAAAATTTATTGCCCATCTGAACTCTAGAATGAATCCCGAGCCTACAAGTCAAACTGCTTTAGTATCCTATGGAAGCAATATCGATGATAACATATCTGAGGAAAATGAACCACAAGAGATGTAAGCTTTGTTTTCCAAAAGGTTACCTAGGGGTAAGGGAAAATATAAAGGAAAATTACCCTTGAAGTTATTTTCATGCAGTAAGATTGGACACATTGCATCTAGGTGCCCTGAGAACAATAAGAAAGAAATAAACAAAATATACAAGGATAATGGAAAGAGAACATGTTATCTAGTTGAGGAAGGTGTTATAGATGATGAATCAGATAATGATGATGTTGAGGCAATTTTATTTTTTGTTGTGAAGGAAGAAAAGATAGAAGGGAGTGAGACTACATTGATATAAACTGTGAACAAGAGTGAGAAGTGGATTATTGATAGTGGTTGCACACATCACATGACTGGTGATAAGAGAAAATTAATCAAGCTTGAAGAATTTGATGGAGGATCAGTTAAGTTTGGTAATGACATCCCCTATATGGTAAAAGGTAAAGGAAATAAAGAACTAAATGAAAATACAAATTATGATGATGTCTACTAGGTATCAGGCCTAAACCACAACCTATAGAGTGTTTCTCAACTAAATCAGAAAGGATTTGATCTGGAATTCAATGAAGGAATATGCAAGATAAAGAAAACACAAGGAAAGCTAATTGCTATTAGAGGATTCACAAGACATAACAGTTAGTAAATAGATTTTTCCTTTTACAAATACTTTGAAAATAACTCTCGAATGCCCAAATTGAAAGACAAAATTTGAGACTAACAACTGAGTCACTTGCAATGGTTAGGTGCAAGTTCTCTCTAAATTTTGATATGAAGGTACAACTTCCTTCATTGAATTTATAATTAATAAAATACTGATTGTGTCTTTAATCAGAAGATACAAAGGCACACTGACATTCATCCATCATCATGGAATGAATGTGGTTATAGAATTTAAAGGACAAAGAGAAGAATTAAAAAATCCTAAAAACCTATTGTTTAATCCTTCTCAATACATAGAAACAAAGGACGATTTACTATTTGATTTTGCAGCCATGAATACACAAAACCAACAGATTTATAATGCACACACACGCTTGACATAACAGCACAGAACAATATGTGAAAATATAAATGAAGTAACCAATAGATTAGCTTCATTTAGAAAAACATATATCCAAACTAAAAAATTATAAATATATTTCTCTGCATTTCAAATATGTACACAAAATTACCAACTCATCATTTTATCCTTGCACCATAAATAAGCTTGCAAATAAAAATTTAATTTCCCTCTTCCTCTGTTATAATTTTAGAATTTAGAAAATAATATCCCTTCCTTGTAGCCAATAGAATTCTGGAAAAAAAGAAGAAGAAAATGTTTGTTTGAAAAGCCTTCTATTTTATAGAGAATTCTAGAAATTCCTTCGTCCCATAACTTTTCAGTTTTCATAACTAAATTTTGGAAATATTTTTTAAATAATCTTTTTTCATAAATGTTTTATAGACCCATACTCAGAGATCAATAAATTTCAAACCCGATAAGATTTCTCCAATCGCTCCAGTGATATTTTGCAAAATTGGCCTCCCAACAACATATCAAAACTTTCGCACAATCCAACGGTTAAAATGATAGTTATGCCCCCCGCACTGAGACTGCTTTAAAGAATTTTAATAATGTTTTAAGTTGTTGCATTTGAGAAAGTATTAAAATAGTATATCATTGAGTTTTCATAGTTATAAGATTAAATTTGGGAATAATTACGGCCAAAATAATAGGTGGTTCATCCTCAGATTTCAAAAACCTGCAACTTTCTTTTTAATGCATTTTTGGCTTTTCAAATTAACTGTCATTTTAATCCTTGAAATTTGTACCTCAGAGTTCAAATTGAACCATCGGGCTGCTTGCAACTTCAAACCTGAATTT
The DNA here is from genome assembly GCA_018584345.1 of Thuja plicata. Lineage (NCBI taxonomy): Eukaryota > Viridiplantae > Streptophyta > Pinopsida > Cupressales > Cupressaceae > Thuja > Thuja plicata. The sequence continues at coordinate 506,248 of MU224461.1, read as the reverse complement.
TCATTTTTCAACTTGAAGTTTAAACCTGTACTTTTGAACTGACACTTTTGAACCAATGAATTTGAACTTTGAAGTTTTGAACTTTTAAAGCGCGGGATTCAAATTAGAGGTTCAAAATGATAAAATCTGCATAACTTTTTTCTGATTTTCCAGTTTCCCATAAAATTCTAATTATAGGCTAAATGTGGCATGTAGAGAATAATCTAGAAATCATTTTAGCATAGGGCACACAAAAATTAGGATTTAATTATTTTGGCATCCTTTGAACCCTGATTCTAGACTGTTAAACTTTTTGAACCAGACGAACTTCTATGCTTTTTAAACTCTTTATAAAATACCCTTTTAAGATAATTTTATGAGAAAAATATATAAGAAAGAGTGAAAGTTTCAATTTGATCATCAGATAGATTGGGTTTTGGAAATTTAAATTGGGGGACCATAAGTCGGCCAACAACTAGCTCTGTCTAGGGACATGGACTGAAAAGAACATGGAGGATCTAGAAATTCTCTGGGAGAATATTAGTGCCTTATCCATTGGGAAAATAGAGTCAAAGAATAAAAAATAGGAATTTGCTAGCAAAGAGGGTGGAGGGGAGTAGGCCAACACACTAAAACAACTAAACTAGGACACAAAAAAATTGACTAAACATGTACATGGTCACAAGACCATACTAAAATATATACAAGATTGATTATGCAAACCTATTAACCGATTGTGAGAAAAAGGTACCTTTCAGGAATAACGGGGAATGGTTGTGTGATGTAACTAGAAATACCTACCATCTGATGACTCGTTCAAAGCCAAAGCTATGATTTTTTTAATGCAAAAAAAATATATAGGTATATTCACATCCGAATAACCATTTATCATAAAAAAAAAAATACTCAAGTAATTTTCTACTTCTGGCTGAAAAAAATAATGCCTAGAAACTTCTAGAGAGAGAGAGTTGTATCATCTTCATAATCATTAATGTTAAGACCATCATTCTTGAGAGAATTTTCAACATTTGAATCAATCTGGAAATAAAGAGAGGTTTCATCAAGCATGGGATCAATTTTGTCTATAAACCTTTCATCCCTCTTAATTACAACTAAATCTGAAAATAATTTATCAAAGGCCAAGGCATGAGACAAATAAATACTTGAATTTCTTGTGCTCAAGTCTTCTTGTCTTATGGATGACAAAAATTGATTTATGACTTCTTCTTGACAAAGAAAAGTGTTGTCCAAACCAGTAAGAATTTCATAGGGCTGCAATGCTTAATTAACTTGGTCATCATCTAGCCTTTTGTTAATCTCAAAATCTTTTCTTTGAAAGAGATTTTCAGAATTTGAAAAATATTTTCCAAAGAGTAATATCACTTTATCTTTATTACAAGCTTCATTTGAGAATTAAAAATGAAATGATTCTAAGATAAATTCATCCAAGACTTCTGAATATAAAGAATTACTCTTACCATTTTCTTTTGAAAAATGGAAAGTTGCATATTTTGGCTGAAAATTTTCATCTTCAAGATCATTTAAAACAAGCTAATTTTCATTAATTTCAAAGCTGAAAATCTCCATGTTTGGTGATGAAAAAGATTCCAATAAATTTTCATCATCCATGCTCACAACTTCTCTATCATTTTCTTCATCATCTTTATTATTGTCAGAAACAACTAAAAAAATTCTTTGCGCATGCATTTCTTCTTCTAGCTCATCCTTCATGCATGGTGAAAAATATCTAGATTCCTCCTCTTCAACTTGATGTGATATCTTGTTTGACTAATGGTTACATGTTGGTGGTTTCACCAATACAGGTTTTAAATCTTGTTCCCCAAGTACAAAGAAAACATAATAGATCAGTCTTTCACTCTCTACTATTTCCTCTAGTGTCTTTGTTGCAGCCAAAAAATTTTGATCAAGATTCTTGAGCTTGTAATACCTTTGATGCACAAATTTGAGCAGTAGAGAAAATCTATGATCTTTAGAAGGATTTAACTTATTTTTTTCAGCTTCACAAATGCTTCTTTAAAAGGCATTCCAAATATATTGCAGCGTCTGGTCACTTTCACCATTTAAATCTTCAGTTGTAGTTTTTCCTTGGATTTTTTTCTTGGCTTGACTTCTTGTTCACCAAAGACTGAAATATTTTGTGAATGGAAAGATTCTAGAGTAGCTAGAACTTCATCTTCATCAACTCTCAATTCTTCTTTAAGCTACTATATTATTCTCTTGTGAGCTTGCAAAGGATGTGTTCTTTCTTCCAACTCTTTCTTCTTGTTAAATCTTGTACAAAGACTCCTCCATATAAGCATGGATGCATGGACATTTCTATTCTTTTCCTCATTTTTACAGCCTATGAGATACTCTCTTTGCAGTGATCTCAAAATCTATGCATCACTTTATCATCCATTTCAATAATCTCAAGGATGATAGGGTCTAGTTTTTTCCCTTTCTCATAGATCTTGGATTGAGCATGATATTTTACAATAGATTCACCAATCTCTTTATGCAGAGATATTTAAAAAAATTTAAGGAAAACAAAATGCACTGATCTTTGATATTGAAGTCTGTAGTAGAGATGCCAAAAATCTATTAGTAAACAAATTTGTCCTTTTACAAATACTCTCAAAATGACTCTCGAATGCTCAAATCGAAAGAAAAAATCTGAGACTAACAATTGAGTCACTTGCAATGGTTATCTGCAAGTGCTCCCTAAATTTTGATATTAAGGTACATCTCCCTTCGTTGAATTTATAATGAATAATATACTGATTATGTCTTTAACCTAAAGACACAAAGGCACACTGGTATTCATCCATCATAATGGAATGAATGTGATTACAGACTTTAAAGGACAAAGACAAGATTAAACAAATGCCTATAGACTTGTTAATTAATCCTTCTCAATATAGAGAAACGAAGGGAGATTTACTATTTCATTTTGTAGCCATGAATACAAAAAACCAACAGATTTATAATGCACACATACACTTGACATAACAAAAAAAAAAAATATGTGAAAATATAAATGAAGTTACTAACAAATTAGCTTCATTCAGAAAAAACATATATCCAAACCAACAGAATAAAAATATATTTCTCTGCATTTCAAATATGTAAACAAAATGACCAACAAATCATTTTATCCTTGCACAATAAAAGGGCTTGCGAATAAAAATATAATTTCCGTCTTCCTCTACTACAATTTTAGAATTCAGAAAATAATATCCCTTCCGTACAGCCAATGGACTTCTAGAAAAAAGAAGAAGAAAAGGTTTCTTTGAAAAGCCTTCTCTTTTATAGAGAATTCTAGAAATTCCACCTTGCTGTAACTTTTCAGTTTTCATAACTAAATCATGGAAAGATTTTTAAAAATAATCTTTTTGTTCAGAAATATTTTATAGACCCGTACTCAGAGGTCACTAACTTTTGAACCCGATAAGATTTTTCCAATCGCTCTAGTAAGATTCTGTGAAATTGGCCTCCCAACAACATATCAAAAATTAAGAAAAATTCAATGGTTGAAATGAGAGTTATGCCCCCCACACTAAGACTGATTTGAAACATTTTAATAATGCTGTAAGTTGTTGCATTTGAAAAAGTATTAAAATAGTATGTCGTATGAGCTCTCATAGTCATAAGATTAAATATGGGAATAATTATGTCCAAAAGAATAGGTGGATCATCCTCAAATTTAAAAAATCTACAACATTTTTTAAATGCATTTGAATAGGTGGATCATCCTCAAATTTAAAAAATCTACAACATTTTTTAAATGCATTTTTGGTTTGACGAATTAACTGGCATTTTGAACCTTGAAATTTGAACTTTGAAATTTGAACCTCAGAGTTCAAATTGAGCCACCAGACTGCTTCCAACTTTGAACCTGAATTTTCATTCTTGAATTTGAAATTTGAACCTGTACTTTGAACCAGCCACTTTTGAACCAAAGAATTTGAACTTTGAACTTTTGAACTTTTGAACATTTGAACCGTAGAGTTCAAATTAGAGGTTCAAAATGATCAAATCTGCATAACATTTTGCTGATATCTCTGTTTCCCATAAAATTTTAATTGTATGCTAAATTATCCATGCAGAGAATAACCCAAAAATCATTTTAGCATAGGACACACAAAAAATGGGATTTAATTTTTTTTGCATCCTTTGAACATTGATTTTGAACTGTTAAACTTTTTGAACCAACTGAACTTCTAAGTTTTTGAACCTCTTTATAAAATTTCCTTTTAACAGAATTTTATGAGCTAAATAATTAAGAAAGAGTGAAATTTTCAATTTGATCATGAAATAGAATGGGTTTTGAAAATTTAAATTAGGGGACCATAAGTGCGCCAAGAGTAACATATTCTACTTAAATCCATCTGTTAAGAAATGCTTGATTGGAAAAGTAGAAGACAGTTAGTTGTGGCATAAGAGGTTTTGTCATGTTAAGTTTGACAACCTGATTAAATTCATAAAAAAGAAGGTTGTTAGAGGTCTTCCTTGTCTTCTAAAACCTGATAATGTTGTTTGTAAGGATTTTCAATTTGGGAAGCTTACTAGTTCTACATTCAATAGTAAAGGCTACACATCTAAGAATATACTTAGTTTGGTGTATACTGATTTATGTGGTCCTGTGAGAACTCAAAGTTATTATGGACATAAGTATTTTATGTTGTCCGTTGATGACTATTCAAGGATGATGTGGACTATGTTTCTTAAGGATAAATCAGAATCTTTTCATATGTTCAAGATTTACAAAGCAAGAGTGGAAAAGGAAACCGGTAGGAGATTAAAATCCTTAAGGTTAAATAGAGGTGGAAAATTCATATGACATGAATTTGTTGCCTATTGTGAAGATGAAGGGATTAAGAGACAAATGTCTACTCTGAGGACACCATAGAAAAATGGAATAGCTGAAAGAGGAAATAGGTCAGTGGTTTAATGTGCTAGGACTTTGATGATGAAAAAAGGTGTTACACAAATATTTTGGGGAGAAGTTGTCAGCATTGCCGTATACCTTTGAATAGAGTTTTGATCAAGAAAAAAAAGGAAAGACACCTTATGAAATTTGGTATTGACACACTCCTAGTGTTTTCTATTTCAAAATCTTTGGTAGTAGATGCTTTATTAAGAAGGATAAAAATATAGGAAATTTTGAAGCAAAAAAGTAATGAAGGAATATTTTTGGGTTATTCATCTACGAGTAAAGAATATAAATGTTTAAACAAAAGGAAAAATAAGAACATTGAGAGTGCTAATGTAAAAGTAGATTATTTTTCTGATTAAAATGATGAAGCAGACAAGACAAAACCTCAAGATTACAATGGAATAACATATATACAACCAGTGATGGAAGATGAACCTGCTAAATAGAATTAACAAAGACAAGAGGAACAAGAAAAACATGACACGCCTAATCACAATGAAGATGAGGAACAAATATATGAGCCTACCTTACCAAGGTATGCTAAGCTAAATCACTTTTTGGATAAAATAATTGGAGATAAGAATGTTGGAGTATTAACTAGAAGGAAAGCTAGAGAGAACACTTTCTTACTTTCTAAATTTGAGCGTAGAACTGCTAAGGATGCATTGAAATATGATCACTAGTTGAATCTAATGAGGGAAGAGATATAATAGATAGAGAAGAATGAAACCTAGAATCTAGTACGCCGAATGGAATATAAGAATGTGATTGGAAGTAAATAGGTATTTAGAAATAAAATGGATGAACTATGAGAAGTGGTGAGAAAAAAGGAAAGACTTGTCTATAAAGGATATGCACAAGAGGAAGGATTGGATTATGGTGAGACCTTTGCACTTGTTGCTAGACTAGGAGTAAGGATACTACTTTCTTATGCATCTTACAAGAAATTCATGGTTTATCAAATGGATGTGAAATCTTCTTTTCTGAAATGGTATACTATAAGAGGAGGTTTATGTTGAACAACTTGATATTTTTGAGAAGAATGATGGACAAGATCTGGTTTGCAAACTAAAGAAGGAAATGTATGGACTAAAACAAGTGCCTAGATCATGGTATGAGAGATTTTTGTCATATCTTATAAATATTGGATTTGTTAGAACAAGTGATAACATCAATGTTTAAATCTAAAGGTTGATGAATAAAAAAGGTACTAATTGCTGAAATCTTTGTAGATGATATAATATTTTGAGAAAATAATGACCTAAGTAGAACATTTGCTAAAAAAATGAGAAAGGAGTTTGAAATGTCAATGATAGGTGAAATCAAGTACTTCATTGGCTTGCAAGTTTAACAACTTGATAAAGGTATCTAAATTTGTCAGTCTAAATACATCAAAGAGATATTGAAGATATTTGGACTTGGGGAATCAAAACCTGTTGGAATCCCAATGGTTACAGGTTACAAACTATCTAAGCATGATGAATTTGATGGAGTTGATCAGACTATGTACCGATCTATGATTGGAAAGATACAAAATATTGTGCATAGTAGATCAAATATTGCACAAGCAATTGGTTTGGTTGCAAGATTTTCAAAAAATCCAAAGGATACACACTTGACTATAGTAAAGAGGATATTTAAATACCTAAGAGGAACAACTGAGTATGGACTCTTGTATGGTTACAAAGGATATTTTCACTAAGTTTTTATATCGATGCTGATCAGGCTAGAAATGTGGATGACATGAAAAGTAAAAGCAGCGGGGCATTTTTCTTGGGTGAAAGACTTGTTTCTTGGAAAATAAAGAAGCAGAACTATATTTACCAATCTATTGTTGAAGCATAATATGTTGTTGTTTCCATCAATTGCACTCAGGTGGTATGGATTAAGCAACTAATTGAAGGTATATAACAAAAGGTGGCTGAACCTATTGTTATTCCCTTTGATAATATGAGTACTATAAATATTTATAAGAATCCAATGATGCACTCTAAGACTAAACACATTTATATAAAGTATCATTTTCTTAGAGAATAAGTTCAGAAAAATGAGGTATGATTGGAATACATTCCAACTAGAGAACATATTGATGATATCTTTACTAATCCTCTACCCAAGGATAGGTTTTAATACTTGAGAGGTAAGTTAGGAGTCACACCCCTATCTACACTTAATTGATAAGATGTTATACTGCATCAATCCTGGAACTTTATTGTTGTGTCTTAACCTAGATTGATGTATTATTGACAACTCCTGGAGTTGGAGTAGTTAAGTTGTGAGAATATGTTGCAGTGGAAATCAAAGAGATTTTGTTGTTGATTGACCACTTTGGAATTGTTGTCAAAGGGGAAGTATTTACCATCAACACACTACTACACATTAGTACTAATATTTGGTACATTCAGTGAGTTGAACATAGTTTATATCTCAGGGGGAGATACTATAGATTGGATGATGAGAATTTGAAGATAGAGAAGAACCCAAATAATATATGGATGTGATCAGTTGGTTAGTTATATTGATTTGGGAACAAATAGTTAGAGAGGAAATGAGGTATGTGTTGATTTGTTGTGTTTCCATCAATACTAAGGGGGGGATAGATGAAATAACTGATACTAAGCAATGGAATAATGAAAGTGGTTGATATGAAAGGTATGGTTGAGAAATGGTTAGATATGGTATTGTCATAGATGTAAAATATTATCTTTATGAGTTGTTGATGATGATTGTGGAATAAATCATGGTAATGGAAATATCTTAAGTGTTGGTTTACACCACTAAAGATGGTTTACAGAGAGGGGGGGGGGTGAATCAGAGGATATTGAACCTTACTACTTTAAATCTAAACCTTTGATTCAACTCGGTGATTCAAATAACACTAGCAACTGGAACTTGTAAAATCTACACAAACTTAATAAAAAGAATATAACTTAAGAAAACAACATTCACAGTTATCAAGCATCAAATGTAACACAAGATTTAATGAGGAAAACCAATTTGGGAAAAACCTCTGTGGGAATTTTCACTCACAAAAACATACACTCTTCTGAAGTATGCTCGGTTAAGATCCAATCTGGTTAAAGATTACAACATGCACATTTGTTAGATGTGACCCTGTTAGGTGATTTACCTTAGACCTATTAAGATCTTCACTGTGTTAGGAGAGGGAATAAAAATTCATCCTAGAATGTTACCTTTCTAAAGGAATAACAAAAGGACTTGTTAGGTCCACTCGGTTAAGAGATTTTCTATTACAAATATTAGTAAGTAACAATGTACTAATGTGACCTTTGATTTTGCATCTATACTTTTCTTGATCGGATCCTTTGTTCACTCTTTGAAACTTACTGGCACCAAACACTCGTCAGTCTCTTCTCTAGGATGGTTATCCAAATCTTTCACTACTCTGCTCAGTAGTTCTTATTATATTCTTTTTTCCAGAAACTCTATATAAATATATAGACTCATCAATATATATGCCTTTGTTTTTCCGCTTAATCCTATTGTTTAGGTTTTTTCCCTCAGTTGCACTCAGTTATTCGATCATCTCAAATGAACCAATAGAATGTATTTGCAACTTGGTTAGGAGGTTAACCTTGCCTCGTGACTTGCACTTTTTCTTTGAACTCACAACTTTCTTTTCTTAATCTACATCATTGATTTTGAACTTAACTTTTCATGATCGTAGATCTTATAAAAAAATTTCCTTCATCCTTAGCATCTTCTTGATCTATGTGCCTTCGCATTAAATTTGTTTTGTTCCTTTAATTGAATATTTTTTCAAATTTTGCTTAGTTCTCAGTGACTTTGGAGAATATCTTCTCTTGGTGTCTGACTTCACTCGGTTACCAACCTTTCTTGGTAACTAACCTTGCTCGATTGTCAACTTCTCTTGGTGACTGTCTTTTCTTTTCTTGACTGATAAACACTGCACTGCTTGTTAACTAGATTAATGGATTTAGCGACTTGACCTTTCTTCTTTTCTGACTTAACAACATCAAATATTTTTGATTGTAGGTAAAAACAAGTTTTAGGGGGACCCAAAACCCCTTACATCAATATAATCAAAAGAATAGACATTAAGCTCACTAAAATAAAAAAAGACTAGAAACCAACCCACTAAACCCCTAAAGAAACGCTGCTAAAAAATCACCAGCCCACAGACAAAAGACTTGCAGCAACTAGAAAAGTTGAGACTCTAGACACCCTAGATACTAAGAAAACAGGCCAAAGCCTTACATCATTGAATGAAATGGAGTATTAAAAATCCCCAGACAGAAGACTAGGGTTTTAACATGGATCCCAAAACCAACAAATGCAACAATTAAAATGGGCCCTTGAAAGCTTTTAGCATCCATCTGCCAGCACCTGCCAAGTTCCAGCACAGGAAAATCCATAAAAGAAAGCAACAAGAGGATCCATGGATTTTCTAAGCCACAAATTTGATGACAGGACTGATACCCAAAGCACTGGGTATCCACCAATACCAACAAAAAACCACTAGCCCTAAGGTGGTACCACATCATAGTCCAAACCACCTTAGAATCCATAGGGTTGACACCTAGCCTTTTCCATCTAGCCTTCCTATGACTAAAAGAAGAGGGAGACCACATGAAGCCCCAAGAAACCTCCATCCAATAATCCCAGTCCCCCGCAATAGGCTAAGCCTCCACCACAATAGGATCTTCCACCTCCATAGGAAGCAGGGGGGAAGAAAGTTGAAGCTGAGAGAGACTCCACCACCAAGAAGCCACATGAAAGATCCCCACCTCTAAAGGGGTATGCCCCACCTCCATAGGAGTATAAAAAATAGAGAAAAAGCCAAAAAAGAGGCTATCCTAGAAAGAAAAAACTTTGAAGAGAAGGGGATGGACAAGATCCGAGGAAACTGACTTAGTGAAACAGGAAGAGAAAGATCCAAACCATGAGCATTCCTGCCATCCAACATAAAATTCAAAAGGAACAGACCAAAATCTGAACATTACAACATTTCTTCGCTAGAGCTTCTCTTCCAAATTAGAACTGCATCCTCTGCCACACAGAGGGCTGCAAAAACCAAGAAAAAAAGGCTCATGACCCAGGGGAAACCAATTGCAGACAGAGACTACATTTCCCACTTCCATGAACCCCCTAAGAGACTCCCCACACACAAGAGACTCTAGAAGACTAGGGCAATAGACACCCATCACTAGAAAAATAGGGGCCACTGCCTCCCAAATACTGTGTTGAAGAGAATAGGATGCCAAACATTGACGTCCCCTAAACCCCCCACACTCCATTCCACACTATTGGGAACGCCAGAGGCAAAAAAACACCCTGGCCCCCAAAAGAAAAGGGCAAGCAACACCACCCTAAGGCCCTAGACCCCAACGACAATAGCACAAGCCACATGCTTAGCCCCAAAGAAAAAACCATCAACGAGCTCAACCCAAGAAGACTACACAAAGGGGTAGGGAAGAGAAAAAGGGAACCTAGCAGCCTCCTCAAGGAGAGAAGAGACACAACCCTCCCCAAATAGAGTAAAGGAAGCTCACACCACATCTTCCTCCTTAGCTACCACTGTAGACTCGCACCAATCCCCGCCTCCCCCATCAGCATCACCATCCTTGTCCAAAAATGTCATGTCATGGTTTGCAATATTTGCATGATTAGTACACAATAAGTTTGGTAAGAAGGCTTCAGAGACTCCCCACACACAAGAGACTCTAGAAGACTAGGGCAATAGACACCCATCACTAAAAAAATAGGGGCCACCGCCTCCCAAATACTATGTTAAAGAGAACAGGATGCCAAATACTGACGTCCCCTGAACCCCCCACACTCCATTCCGCACTGTTGGGAATGCCAGAGGCAACAAAACACGCTAGCCCCCAAAATACAAGGGCAAGCAACAC
>MU224461.1:465820-495346 GCA_018584345.1 Thuja plicata | reverse complement strand
AGCAAAGGCAGCCTGCACCACATCTTCCTCCTCAACTACCACCACAGACTCCCACCAAGCCCTGCCTCCCCCATCGGCATCACCATCCTTGCCTCCCTTTGCTTCTTCCTCAATCCCCGATCCCACTTCTCAAGAAACCCTACCACCATCACTCATCGTAGCAGCTATATGTGGTATGATATGAAAGTTAAGAGGTAACAACATCAAATATTAAGTAAAAATAATTATACCAATAGTTCCTTATCATTGTCTAATCTTTATCATCTAGCCAATTAAGTTCCTCTCTGATTGAGATGAAAAATTAATATAAACCAAAAATCAATTTCTTGACATCAACAACAAACTAACAACTTATCTAACCAATACACTTTCTTGTATTCTTCTAAACTCGGTCTTCATTACCATTACCATCAGTTGGTTAACAATCTCCCTCTTTTGCCTTGATGGCATCACTATTAATTGATGATGGTATAATCTTATCTCTCTCTGCTATATCTTCTCCCTCGTAGCTTTTTCTTCCTCTTTTCCTTCTGTTACATTCTCCCTCTTACATGTAGTCTCCTTTACTTGTATTCATCACTTACTTCTTAGCTGTACTTATTTTACTTCCTTATGGAGTCATCAATTATATACTTCTCCCTCTTTGATGACAATTCAAAAGATCCATAATCCCAAAATATTATTCAGGTAGTGAATCATATCTTGCATGTACTGATTTCTCTTTGCATATATAATTCCTTTCACAACTTCAGGCATCACCTAAAGTGTGATCACCCAACATCAACTCAAAATTTAGATATTCAAATGTGTTCTAGAATCGATGCAACACACCTCTTTCATTTAATGAATGTTGGATAGGGGTAGGACCCCTAATTTACCTCTGAGATACTCAAAATCATCCTTCAATAGTGGCATGGGGAATATGTCAGCAAGTTGTTCTTTTGAATTCACATACTCCAACATTACAAGCTTGTCTTGTACTTTCTCTCTCAAGTAGTGACACTTGATAGATATGTGCTTGGTATTTGAATGCATTACTAGATTCTTTGATATGTTTATAGAACTTGTATTGTCACAATATATAGTGACTGGATCGACGATCTCTTCTTGCATACCTTCTAGTAGCTATTTGATCCACACAATATTTGTACAATTCATAGCTGTAGCAACATACTCAACCTTGGTAAAAGACTGTGATATATAACTTTGTTTCTTGCTTAGCCATGTAAATAGTCTTTCTCCTAAAAATAAAGCTCCTCCACTTGTACTCTTTTTGTCATCAATATTTCCAGCCCAATCAACATCAGTATAGACTTCAGGTCAAAGTCTCCTCCTTTATTGTATAGTATGTTGAAATCTTCAGTGCCTTTGAGATATCTAAAAAATTTCTTAACTGTCAACTGTTATGCCCTGCATCCCCGTCCCTACATTTTGTGTGCAAAATGTTGGGTCCCCCTTTTTTTTGCTTTATGCTTTTGGATCTTGCCTTGTCTTTGCCTATTTCCTTTGTTTTCCTTCTCCAAGGTTTTCTTCCCAGCGATGTTGTTTTGTTTTGTTGGTCTCTTGTGTCTCCGGGACCCGGTCCCAGAGTTGGTCCTCCTTTTTTGAGTCGGATTCTAGACTAAGGGATTCTTTTCCACGATGTCTTCTTTCCTCAAGATGATATTGTCGCATGGAATCCTCAGGCCTAGAGTCTGGAGGTCTGTCTATCCAGAGTTTGTGAAAGGAAAGGTGACTGGATTTTTACCGTGGGTATAAATAGAAGTTACCTATCATTTTCACATTTATCATGATTAAACACTTGAGCAATCAGAGCAATTTCAAAGTGATTTGCAGTGATAATCTAGTGCTAACCATTCTGAGCATTCCTAAGCAATTGTGGGTGGTTTGTGGTGGCGAGTTGTGATCGTTTGGCAGTTGAAGCTGTTGCAGTGGTTTCCTTTCCTTGCCCTTCTTCGTTTTTAGGTTGGTGCCTCCTCTCCGTTCGGCTTTCCTTCTTTCTAGTTTTGTTTGGTTTTGTGTTGTCTCATTTTCTTGTTTGTCTTGCATTTCTTTCTAGTTCGCCGCCCGTTGGTGGGTTGGCTCTGCCAGAGGGTTGTTCGCCCTTTGTGCAGATGTAGTCTAGTCTATAGATGGTGTAGAAATTTGTAAGTATTCTGTACATTGTCTGGTTTTTATGAGTAGCCGCTCTGTGATTTTTGTATATATGTAAATATGATGTATATCTATTGTGTATCCTTTCGGTTTACATGTGTATACTCTTTGAATTTCATATATATTCTATTTATATCTATCTAGTCTATGAGCTCGCTCTATACAGAATACCACCTGGTTGAAACTCGACTCTCGACCGGTTCCAAACAGGCGGTTTTCTTTCTCCTCCGTAAACTAGCTTGGTTTACATTTATGTCCCACATATGCATTTAAATTTGTCCAAGTGGCCTTCAATTTTTGCGCGTTCAGACATTTGGCTCCACCGCCATCGCCATAACTCCCATTTATTGCTCACCCACATGGCACCCACGTGGGCCTGACGGCTCGCTTTTTGTGCACATCTACCAATGGTTACTTCCTTGGGCTCCGGGTCTCTTGCCATCACCCATCCCGTGTACTTCTTTTGCTAAGTATGATGAAATCCCCCAGACCTGGATGGTGAGTTAAATTTTTAAGTCCGCAATATATATGTATGCTTTTTATAGTTTTTGAATGAAACTAAATTTCTCAGGGGAAGCAAACACCACGATGGTAAGATCTCCGGACCCTAAAATATTTTTTTATCTATGCGTTTTGATGGTTGCCTTGCCCTGCAGGTTTCTGGAAACAACAAACTTGCAAATATGTCTGAAGCTTCCGCATCCTCACCACGCGGAAGTCTGGAAGTACCCTCTATGGTGGTTACCAAGGTGACAGTTAGATCCAAAATAGAGAAGGCCTTGGAGAAACTGCCTATGAGCCTGAAATATGTAAAAGATGGAGTCATCGCGGGCTTAAAGATCGATTCCAAAGTCCAGTTCATCATTGACACCAGCATTGGGACATGGCCCGAAATGCACACCTTGGTGAAGATTATGCACATTTAGAGACAGGCCGGAGATCCATTGGCCATTCAAATCAGGAACTCCAGGATTCTCAAGGCAGCTTGTTTCCCATGCTCTATGCAGACACCAGAGCTCATTCTCACTCTCGTGATGCACTACAACACACTTGTCCTAGCTGTTATGCTCTCAGCCTTGGAGCCAATAGGGTACCCTACTCCCATGGTGTCCCTCGATCTTGATACCTTCCAGAGGGGATTGGGGATCCCCCAATTTGATAAACCAGTCGTAGTCACCTGATCAGATGCCTTGGCCTAGTTCACTCAGTTGGAGGAAGTGGCCCATATATACATGAACAATCATTGGCTAAAGACCCTGAAGAGGGATCCCAAGAGGATGAAGCTGGAAATCCCCAGGGCCGAATTTAAAGAAAGCATCCAAATGGGGATGATAGGCTTATGCCAGGTCTTTGGACAACAACATGCTCGAGAATTTTCTGGGTGGATGTACTAATTCTTTCTGGGTATTAGCACAGGTGAGGAATACTTTGACTGGACTGCCATAATCTTTGACCATGTGGACTCCCAGTTCCTTCAACTGGCCAAGAAGAAGAAGTTTTATATGACTTCTTATGTTATCTGGGCCCTGGCACAACAACAGCCCCACACCAATGGGTTACTTATAGAGGGTGTGCTCGAGATCGGCCTGGGATAGAAGGCCCCTTGGGACCATTTCCCACAGATACAATGGGAGGCCAGCTTCCCCAATTTTTTCCAGGTAAACGATGCCTTAATTTACTACCACCTGCTCACACCCACCCAGGACGCAGGATACTACCTATCCATAGAGGCAATGAATTTGGTCCGGAGTTACAGACACTATTATATATAGTTTCAATAACATACATACATTAGGGTGACTGGCTTCTCCAGGAAACCCTACTTGTTGCCCAAACATTGTGGGGACAAGATAATTCTCCTGGAATATTGCAGGCAGATAATAGAGCTGCATGCACTCTTTGCCTTAAAGAAGGTAACAAATATTCCATTCCTAATCACTTGTGGAAATTATTCATGTAGTCTGACCACCGCAAAAGAGGTGGATAATGAACTTAAATGCTATAACCTGAAAAAAATTTACTTGGCGCGAAAACAATTTGATTCGCATGGCAAGATTGCAACAACACTTCCTCGGGCCTCAAAGCCCCATCAGTATCACATGGAAGACTTCTAGGAAGACTGCCAAGATGATGTGGAAGTTTGGGGGTGGCATTATGTCAGAATGACCATAGGAATGATGGAGAGATTAAAGCTCCAGAGATTCCCAGAATACTTCTTGGACACCGGCTCCACGGTAGACCATCAGTACAAGGCAAAGGGGATTGATAAATTGGCCCTTCCACCAATGAATTGGGATGCCCAGGAAGGGCCCACAATTGAAGAATTCACTCGCAACATAGTGGAACGTACCCACCTCTATTTAAAGAAGGTGTGCCCTGGGAGTGTTCACTAGGTGGCCAAGCCGATACCAAAGTTGACTCCGGGGGCCAGGACTTCTTCGCAGGGAGTAGATAAAGGAAAAGGAATAGGGACAACTCTATCCTTGCAAGAAGTCCCCATCAAAGAATAAATAAAACAATTAGTAGCAGCCTCCTAGCAAACATAGGAGAATCTAATCACACGGTTGGCTACTCTGGTGCTTATGGCCAGACTAATTTATCCTCCCTCCTCCCCTTCACTAGCAGCCTTTATGATTAAGGCAACAGGGGTGAATCCGGTAGAGCAAGCAACAATAAGGGATGTGAGGCCACCCTTGGTCACCAAGATAAGGAAGAGGTTTGACCCAAAGCCCAAGAAAGAGCCGAAGCAGGGGATGCCCTAGACCCCACAAGTTGAGATCCTTTCTTCCGACTCCCTAGAGCCAGAAAGGGAACCAGAGCCTGTCGATGTCCCAGGCAACCCTCCTCTGCAGGATAAGTTTGATGATGTTTTTGCAACCGATGATTTCAGTCATCTATAGGTGGACATTGAGTAGATGGAGGCTGAAGTCCCAGCACAAGAGGGAGCTGAGGAACAAAAACCTGCACAGGAGCAGGAAGAGCAGATGGAAGAAGAGAAGGAAATAGAGCAGGATATCTCCTCTGAAGTTTTGGAGATATAAGATACAGAGGTGGACCAGTAGAAGTAGAGTGAACAAATGACATCTGCTAAGGGAACTAGACCTACAGGAGCAACCATAACCTCAGAAACCATGCTCCAAGTGCCACTCCCTGGAGTGACCTTTGGGCAGGTAATAACCGTGGCCCAAATGTTAAATCTTGACCTGGTACCTCCACCATTGCAAAAGGACATACCTATGGAAGAAGAAATCCCAGCGTCAGAGGCCGAGGAACAAGAAGAACGACAAGAGGAAGAAATCCCCGGGACAACTAATGAGGGCCCAGATAAAATAATAGATGCAGAAGACAAGGCCAAAGAAATAAATGTCGCCAGGGGAAATGTTCTCAATGAAGCCCAAGATAAAGAGGAAGGGCCTGACAAGACTCAAACCACTGAGGGGGAACAACAATAGGACACTAGGGAAGAACCTAAGGAACAAAATTTGGCAAAAAAGCCACCCCTACCACCTTAGTGGTTGGTCAAAAGAAAGAAAAGAAAGGCTCCGTCCACCCCCAGAGCTCACCTCTCCCTAGCCGAAATGATGGCTCATGTCCAAGGGCCACCAAAGTTTAAGAAAACCTGGATGGTTCATACTCTTTGAATCAGGCCAGGAGAAGAAACAGTTTTAGTTGTTGCAACACCTCCCCTAGATGCTGATGAGGCTACCATCAAGGCCGGAGATTATGATATCACAGAGATATCACTGGGAAAAAGAGGAAAATAGGGCGAAGTGAACCTATTGAAATAAGAAACCAGAGCCATGGAGGCCCGATATGAAAAAGAGGCCCAAAGGCTCAAAGCAGAAAAGGAGAAGACAACTAACCTTATGGGGTTGCTTATAGACCTGGCCTGACCTATTAGTGTCATTCCTCCAGAGGCCTCCACATCTAATGCACCATTACCACAGAGCGACATTGACTCCCTTCGAGAAATGAAGAAGAAGGCCCAAGTGATTGACGAGTGGGTCGCTCTATAGGAAGGAAACACACGGCACTTCCTGGTATCCACCCTCTTGGATTTGTATGCGGCTCGACACGTTCTGCATCAGGTGGAAACTATCATTAACATATGGGAGGGTGATATGGAAAATTATGAAGCATGGAAGGTAGAACTTGAAGAACTCCTCGGTCTTGGGGAGGAAATGGTTTCTGAGTCTGAGATTCTAGGAGAAGAATCATTCAATTTTGTGAAAACCCAACACTCCAAAATTGACCTCACATTGGAGGTTCTCAAGCAAATGGTAGGGGTTTTGCATGATAAAGTCAACTTGGTCTAGTATTTTTCAAATATGTATAAGACATTTGTCACAAAGTTCTTTGGAGCTGATCCATTTACCACTGATACATGCACTCCAGAGGAATACATTTTGGGAAAGTTTGATGAATTAATAGAGTCATGATATCAATCCCTGGAGGGAGTGGACGGGACTCAAATGGTGAGATTAACTCGTATGATCCTTAGTGTCCATGTTGTGGCAAAAATGGCCGATGAATTCAAGAATAATGTTCCAGAGCTAGGAGAACAAATTGAGGTGGCCAAATACCGGCGGTCCAGCCTCAAAGAGATTGATGAGGATGGAATCTCTTGCCTCCTCCAAACCTTCAATGACAACAAGCAACAATAAAGTTTCTCTAGAGGCTGGAGAAAATCCAAACATTTTGTATTCTTTATTCTTTCAGAATGTAAGTTCCCAGATCCTGGAGTCCTGGATCCTAAATTTTGTATTCTTTTGAGTGATCCGTGTCCTGGTCCCTGAGGCTGACCGGTCACTTTCAAAAGTGGTTAATAAATACTATCAGAGGGTAGTTGGCTACATCAAGGAAAATTGGATCAACAATTGGTTTTCTGACAGATGGTCTTCTCAAGGCACCGCTTTGGATATACACCTGACACATTGGAGATAGGGCACCGCATTTCCCATTTATGAGGCTTGTAGCCTTGATCCCTGGGGGATTAGATTTCTTCCTTCTCTTTCCTAGCTCTCTTCTCGAGGCTAATTCTTCCACTCCACCTTCTTGTCTTATTCTTCTGACATGTCAGGCCTATTCTGTCTCAAGGTCTTTTATAGGGTGGCGTAGGTAGTATCGCCCCCCGAATAATATATTCTATTGCACAGTGTAATGTAAAATAGGGTTAGGGTTAGGGTTAGATGAAAATGTGTATAAATAGTAAGTTCGGCCCTTTTCTAGGGGTCGATGAAATTGATGATTTTGCAGGCCATAGTTATAGAGAAGCAGTATTTTTATTTCTATTGCAGAGCTCAATGCTCCTTGGTCTTTTAAGCTTTTAACAGTTAGATACTCCTTGGGAGCTGCCATTGTACCATGCACTAGTGCTTGCTAGAAGAAATATTAATGAAGAAGGGATGGTTCTTGCAATGATGTTATTGGCATCTGGTCTTCCAAGTTAATGGTATTTTATGTTTAAATGTTCCTCATGTCTTCTGCTCTGATATTTTAAGTAGATTAATGACCTCCTTTCCCTTGCTACTGATCAAATATGAACTGTTGGTTGTGTATTTCTTTGGTATTTAGTATAGTATATCAGAACATTATTGATGTATGGGATGTTTAAACATAACTATAAGTAGATAGAATACTTCTAACCCTGCAGGATCTTTTTTGATTTATTTGCTAAGTGTAGAATGCTTGGAGAAACCTCGCCTTCCTGAATCCCTAGAGAGAATGAGTTGAAGAAACCAGCTATCCCCCTAAAAAATAGTCACATCTCCCAACTGAGCCCTGCACCATCGTGACCCAACACCCAGGTGCTTAGAGGCCTGGGGAATCTCATTTCCCCGGATAACCTTTGCAGGCGGAGTTAGCCGATACCTCGGTACCCGGTGACAACTTATGACTATTGATAGACCCGGTCACCAGAGTCCCATCAACAGAAACTGGCGCTAGAAGGAGGGGTTGAACCTTTGACCCCCTCTCGAGATTTCAATTTTACACCTCCCAAGGGTTCCCCAAGCTATAGTTTTAGGAGTAAAGCCTTCAGTGGGATTGGGTCTTTCTCTGTAGCAAAATTTGAGAGAATCCTTAGGTCAGCCCCAAACCCCAGAAGGGTTTTTGAACTCGAGCCTCCTACTCGAAAGAAGCGGACCCTGAAAAACACACCAGCCACTATTGTCTGGGGATCTAGTACACCTCAGAATACCCAAAATTCTCAGATAATCCTGGGAACTAGTGCTCAAACTACTCAAAATCCAGTTTCCCCAATGGCTGCATATTTTGGTAACACCAGGTCCCCAATGGGAACTTTTTCAGGCACAATCAATGACTTACCCTTGCACCCAGAGAAGATTTTCCCATGATATGAGCACTTAGGCTCACGAACCATAGAAGATAACTTACAAGCATACAAGGATACCATGAAATGACACCAGATCCAACATGAAGACATTGTGACTCAGATGTTTCCCTTGACCTTAGGGCAGGGTGAGTTAAACTGGTACCTTAACCTTCCTGCCAACTCCATTAATAGTTGGCAGAACATGGAGGATGCCTTCTTGGCTGCCTTTCACGTGCATGTGGACCCAGCCTGGTCCTATAGCTAGTTCATATCCATTAGAAAGGAACCCAATGAACCCCTTGTAGCATTCAACCATTGGTTCTAGTGCACCTTGAAGCGGTGCACGGGCCCTTTCATTCCATCCCCTGAAGTGACCATACAGACTTATCTTAACACGATGGACCCCTTTGTTGCCACTCTCCTTTGGAGAAAAACCACCGCGGGTGACCGGGATACTTTGGTGAAGGTTTACAACCTAGCCTTAGAATTATCCCATGGTCTCAACAAATCCCCGGGTGAGATTGGGCAGAGCACACCCTTTAACATGATCCCTGATGAAATAGCATATGTTGGGGGGTATAACCCCAATCTGGCAATGGGTTCTCCTGAGATGGAAATGAATCCCCTACCACCTCCGATAGACCAGCAGGCCCGATATGTTTATCCCTCACAGACTCATGCAATACCAGGTCTGAAAGTCTTCCCTTGGAATCAACCGTAGCAGGCACAACAACCTCAGACGCAACTGCCTGGAGTGCCCTTTTTTTAGTCATCCATGACTAGAGGATTGCCACCCTTGACTCCGGTGAATACTGTTGCCTTCCCAGGAAACTAACAACAAAAACCGTCACACTATGATGCAAACACTTACTTGACCGCCGAGGTTGAGTTCCTCTAGTGAATGTTGTCTACCCTGATTGTGGATATGGGTCAACTGAAGGTGAGGTCCTATGCATCCCAGAACTCTAATTCCTAAAGAGGGAATATCTTCTCTGGCCAACGAAACAACAATGCCAGGGGGAGAAACTTCAACAACGGGCCTCAGCCCAATCAACAGAAATGGAACAATAATGTGAACACTAGGGGTCCACCTCCGAATCAAAATACCAATCAAAGTGGTGCTGGGCCATCACATTTCACACCAGTCATAGACTTCCAACCCATGACCAATTGGTGTAGATTGCACGATACAGGCTCCCACAATGAGGTAAACTGTGCCACGCTGGAGAAGGTCATCACGATCTCCCAGCTGGACAAACAACAATCATATGATACTACTCCCCCAGAGCCTCCTATGCAAGAGTCAACTCACAATGCCTTCACCTATGAGACCATCTTCTTTGGAAATCCCAGGGAAGATGAAGAAGAATCTGAGTTGCAAGGATTCTTTAATGAATTGATCCCGCCCTTTGAGGCCAATGCCTTCACCAACCCACAGACTCCATACAACACTCAAAGTCAGGCTGGTAAAGGACCAGCTTACATGCCTACACCCCCTACCAAGGACACTCCTCCCTGGGATAACACAACTGATCGGCCCGCCCCTCTAAAAGGTTCTAGCTCTAACCAAGCGAAAGACCTAGCCAAGGGAAGTCACAAATTCCTGGGAGGAAGATTTGACATTACAAGGGCATTAGAGTAGACCACCACCTCCATGATCTTGATGGAGGTTTTACTAAATTGTCCTGAGCAGAAGAAGTCTCTTCTGAAGCTCTCGGGAAACTTGGACGCTGTTAGTCGCCCGCTCAAGACTGTCTCCTTTGAGGACGCCAACGCAACTATCTTTTGGGGAAAGAATAAAGATCCTCCCTTCCTATTAGGCCTAAATATCTAAGGCAAAAATATACACAACTTCCTAGTAGACTCTGAAGCTTTGGGCAACATCATGCCCTTATCCATATGCCAGAAGCTTGGATTCCATCCCACCCCATCTAATGGCACAGTGATCCAATTGGATAAAAATTCCATGAAAATGGTGGGGGAATTGAAGAATCTCCAGATATAGCTTATCTAGGACCCCAGGATAGCCAACATAATTGACGTCCAAGTGGTGGACATCCTAGAGACTTATGGGATGTTATTAAGTCAAAATTGGTCTGTCCTTGAACGGATACTTTTCGACTGACTTCTCCCACTTATGGCTCCCCTGGGAAGGAGAATCAAACAAGATCTGGGTTGAAAGTGAGCCTCAGAGGAAGCAGGCCCTTACCGAGGTCAGGAGGGTTAGTGAGGTCTTCTTCTCTGAGACTTCCCCTGGGGTGTACCGACCCTTTGAAATCATAACATTCAATTTCACCCCCGGGGAGGATCCCATAGTTCTGTAGAGAACCCAGGACCTAGAAGAAAAGTTGAGAGTTGAAGTTGACACTCAAGGTGCCACAGCGACCCCCACTACACTCCTATCCGGCACTTGGTGCCGAGAACACTATCAGAAACATTTAGAACTAGAGTGTGGACTCTACCTTTCCATTGCTACCCGACACATCGACGCCTTCTAGAATAGAGAACGCATAACTGATTCCCCGGGGCCTAGTGTTCCTATTGGATGCACTCCTTTGGTGCCATCTCCCCGAGAATCCCAAATCCAAACTCCTCTGGAGGTAAACCTCACCCACACACCAACAGTTCAGGAGGAAGCTCCTCCTAAGTCTCCCAGAAGCAATCCAAAGGCTACTCCCTCTCCCTAGCTCCAGAACACAAGTAATGATTTGGGGACCCTCAGGTTTGATGGGTCCCGATCCAAACAAGGCTGCGGGGCCGGGGTAGAATTAATCAACCCATGAGGGAAATCCTTCCTCGCATCCTACAGACTACAGTTCAACTGCACCAATAATGTTATGGAATACGAGGCTCTAGTCCTTGGACTCTTATTTGCATTAAGGAAAGGGATCACCCACCTCTAGGCACTAGGTGATTCAAAGTTGGTTGTCAAACTGGTCCGGAGTCAATATACACATCATGACAAAAGGCTGGCCGCATACCACAATCAGGTGTGGAGCCTTATTGAATATTTTGATGCCTTTGGCATTGACCTCATTCCCCAGTGGCGGAATTATGTCTCGGATGGCTTGGCTGTCTCTGCCAGCACACTTGAGCCCATGACTGGTTCGCGACTCTAGAGATTTTTACTTGAGATGGTCCCCACCCCATCCATTCTAGATAATGTCACCCACTTTCAGGTTTTTGAGGATGACCAACATATCCTAACCTTCATGGCCAATATTGGTGTCTTTGAGGATCAGATAGTGGAAGAACAAGACCATGACGATACTAGACAGGGTGACGAAGATGATGGGATCATGGACCTACCTACTAACACCATCTCGAAGGGGATGGTTGTGCTTGAACAAATCTTCAAATCAGACCCTCGAGGTTGGGAAAAGATGTCATCTTACTCTGAGGGAGGAAAGTTTGAAAAAGTAAACATCGGCCAGCCCGGTGAAGAAAAGATGATACACATTGGCACCTCCTGCTCCCTTGAGGAGAAGGAGAAGATTCTCGCAGTTCTCTGAGAATACATAGATGTAATTGCATGGGGATATGAGGATTTGAAAACATATGACACATCCATTATGACTCATACTATTCTTCTGAAACCTGATGCTAAGCCTTTTCGGCAAAAGCAATGATCGGTCAACCCACTGATCAAGCCTCTAATTCGTCAAGAGGTGGAAAAATTGTTGTCAGCCTAGATCATCTTTCCAATCCAACACACTACATGGGTTGCCAATCTGGTCCCTGTGAGAAAGAAGAGCGGTGAAATTTGCCTTTGCATGGATTTCTAAAAATTGAATAGGGCCTCCAAGAAGGATAATCACCCTCTCCCTGTGTTGGATGAGGTGTTGCAGGTAGTAAATGGATCCCAAATGATGTCATTTTTGGATGGGTAGTCAGGGTATAACCAAGTCATGGTTAAGTACGAAGACAGAGAGAAAACAATGTTTACCACCAAGTGGGGAACATTTGCATATAGGAGGATGCCCTTTGGTTTGATTAGTATAGGGGCCACATTTCAAAAGGCCATGGACATTGCATTTGAGGGCCTTGTGAATCGATGTATAATCATTTACATGGATGATTTGACCATCTTTTCCTGGGACAGATGTGACCATTCCACCCATCTCACTCAGATCTGTGAGAGATGTCGTCGGTATGGAATATCCCTCAACCCCAAGAAGTGCATATTTGGGGTCACAGAAGGGAAGTTTCTCGGGCATATCATCTCCAAGAAAGGCATATCCATTGACCCTGAGAGAGTTGAAGTGCCGCTAAATTTATAGATGCCCGACAGAAAGAAAGAGATGCGGTCTTTCTTCAGAAAGATTAACTTCGTCTGGCAGTTCATCACTAGATTCATAGAGATAGTCAAACCACTCAATAAAATGATGAAAAAAGATACCAAGATTGAGTGGAGTCCCGAAGCAAAGCGGGCATTCACCTAGATCAAATAGACAATAATAGAAGCACCTGTCTTGGCTAGTCCAGACTACTCCCTTCCATTTTATATTTACTCCTTTGCATCACCGCATTCTACTGCGACAGTGTTAACTCAAAAGGTTGAAGGGGAAGAAAAACCCATAGCTTTCATGAGCTCCCCCTTTAAGAATGTCGAAGTTTGGTATTCATCATTAGAAAAATAGGCCTTTGCTCTCGTTCACGTCGTGAAGAAATTTTGGCATTACATTCTCTAGAGCAAGGTGCATGCTATCATCCCGGACCAAGCCATGAAGTCTCTGCTGATGCAGAGTGAGTTGGGAAAAAGATGAGGGAAATGGATGGCCATCCTCTAGGAATATGATTTAGAAATGTAGCCCATGAAGATAGTCTGAGGCCAGGGACTAAGTCGAGCAATGGTAGAGGAGACTTCCCACATAGAATGCCAAACTTACACGGTGGAGTCCATCACTCAAGACCCGTGGTATACCGATATGGTATACTTGCTATTGAACAACAAATGCCCAGATGGGTTACCTCCCAATAAATGTCATGCTCTGCGGATGAAAAGCGCTCACTTCATGATCAAAAACTCTGTGCTTTACTGCCAGAACTACGAGGGAGTGTACCTCCGATGCATTGATAGAGACCAAGCTGCGAAGATGATTGACAAATTCCATGGCCAGTTTGGAACCGAACATGGCTCAGCCGATGCCACCGCCCATCAGATCCTTCGGGCTAGATACTATTGGCCCTGTATATTTAAAGATGTCTACATTCATGTTTGAAGATGCCACACTTGCCAAACCACGACGCATCATGAGTGTAACCTGTCTATGCCTTTACAACCAGTCTTTGAGGCTAGGCCCTTCACCCAATGGGCATTTTAATTCATCAGGGAATTCAACCCCAACTCATCTTTCAACCACTGGTACATCCTAACTGCCACTGATTACTACACCCAGTGGTCGGAAGCTACACCTTGCAAGAATAACATGGCAGACATAGTCATTAAATTCCTAGAAGAAAATATCATCACAAGGTTTGGAATGCCCTTTGCTTTGGTATGTGACAATGGTCTGCCATTTTATTTAGTGCAATTGCTTGAGTGGACCTACAATCGGAAGATCACTCTAAAGTTTTCCAGCAACTATTACCCCCAGGGGAATGGTGTTGCTGAATCTATGAATAAAAATCTACTTGAAGTGATCAAACACCTGCTGGAACAGAACCCCGGGATTGGCACCAAAAGTTGAAATCTTCTCTTTGGGTAGATCGCATTTGAATCAAGGCCACCCTGGTAACGTCTCCATTCCATCTGGTTTATGGCCAGAACCCAGTGTTCCCAATCAACTTACAGATCCCAGTTTTGCAGTTTATGCAGGAATTCAGCAACCGGGATAACATCGTGGAGCTTCAGCTCCTAAATCTGGTGCGGATGGAAGAATAGCAAGATGTAGCCCTTGAACATTTTGTGTGTCATCAAGCAGTGGTAAAACAATGGTTTAATTGTAGAGCCCAATACAAGGCTTTTCAGATTTCAGACCTGGTCCTGTTGTGGGACAAGGCCCGAGAAAAAAAGGACAAGCACACCAAGTTCCAATGACTCTATCTCGGGCCATATTTAATCTCATAAATCTGTGGGGAAAATACCTATAGCCTTAACACCATGACTAGAGAACATGTCCCATTGCCCGTCAATGGACAGTTTCTCAAGCATTATTTTGAATAAGGTAAGTTTGCCCAAAGCTGTATTTTATGTAAAGTCCTTCGCTTGTAAATATTTCTTTCCTGGTGTCTTGTCAGGAGGTACCTTGCCTTGTAAATAGCCTTGTTGGCTATCCTTTGGGGCAGTCCTTTTCTTGGTGGTTTTCATTTTTGTTTCTTGTTTTCTTTTCGGGTTCTGACATTTTGTTCTCTCTTGTGAGGATTTGAATGCTTTGCATAAACTCTGGTCTTCGGGATGATGTCTGTAGCATGGTGAACTTAAGAATCTATCTTTAGCATGATGGAATCGGTCTGGTCTCCAGAGCTATTTTACAAGTTTGGTTGCGCATTTTGAGCAATCTTCATCGGGTTTATTTCTAGAAGTATGGCAATCAGTGAAATAAAAATAAGGAACAAGTAATCAGACACATCGAGGGTAGATCGATTGTACTAGTTGGTCGACACAAGTCTGAAATTTTAAAAGATTCTTTCCGAGTCTAGAGTTTTATCCCCCATTCAACATATAAAAATAGGTGGAAGGGTCAAAGAAGTACTGCCATTAAAATTATCTAAGCTTAAGCTTGATGGTGAAAGAAGTACCTCCCTCCCACCCAGAAATGCATAAAATAATAAGAAAAGGGTTGCGAGATGAAACTCCGGTCTCCGGGAGAAATGAGAAAATTTGATGACTTTGTGGTTTGATATACTTAGTGCCTCTTCTCTACTCCTCCCAAAGGTCATCAGCTTGATTTACTTCCAAAGCACACACTGCACCATTGATGAAAAGATCATGGACTAGATCCCGCATGGTGAGATTTTCTCAGACGTATCACTCTTTGCATGTAAGATACTTTGAGTAGTGACTTGTTCCAGTTTTGCTAACCAAAGATTTTGTAGTTCTCAAATGTGCTAAGGCATTTGTCCCAGATAGTTTCCATTTTTTATGCCCTGCATCCCCATCCCTACATTTTGTGTGCAAAATGTTGGGTCCCCCTTTTTTTTGCTTTCTACTTTTGGCTCTTGCCTTGTCTTTGCCTGTTTCCTTTGTTTTCCTTCTCCGGGGCTTTCTTCCCCACGGTGTTATTTTGTTTTGTTGGTCTCTCGTGTCTCTGGGACCCGGTCCTGGAGTTGATCCTCCTTTGTCGAGTCAGATTCCAGACTCTGGGATTCTTCGCCACGATGTCTTCTTTCCTCAAGATGATCTTGTCGCATGAAATCCTCGGGCCTGTAGTCTAGAGGTCTATCTGTCTGGAGTTTGCAGAAGGAAAGGTGACTAGATTTTTACCACAGGTCTAAATAGAAGTTACCTATCATTTCTAGATTTACCATGATTAAACACTTGAGCAATCAGAGCAATTTCAGAATGATTTGCAAAAATTTAGCGATAATCCAGTGCTAACCATTCCGAGCATTCCTGAGCAATTATGGGTGGTTTGTGGTGGCGAGTTGTGATCGTTTGGCAGTTGAAGCTGTTGTAGAGCTTTTGCGGTGGTTTCCTTTCCTTGCCCTTCTTCATTTTTAGGTTGGTGCCTCCTCTCCGTTCGAATTTCCTTCTTTCTGTTTTTGTTTGGTTTTGTGTTGTCTCATTTTGTTGTTTGTCTTGCGTTTCTTTTTGGTTCACCACCCGTTGGTGGGTCAGCTCTGCCAGAGGGTTGTCCTCTCTCTATGAAGATGTAGTCTAGTCTATAGATGGTGTAGAAAGTTGTAAGTATTCTGTACATTGTCTGGTTTTTGTGAGTAGCCGCTCTGCGATTTCTGTATATATGTAAATTTGATGTATATCTATTGTGTATCCTTCCAGTTTGCATGTGTATACTCTTTGGATTTCATGTATATTCTATGTATATCTATCTATTCCACAAGCTCGCTCTATATAGAATACCACCTAGTTGAAACTTGGCTCCCGACCGGTTCCAAACAGGCAGTTTTCTTTCTCCTCTGTAAACCAGCTTGGTTTACGTTTATGTCCCATGCGCGCATTTAAATTTGTCCAAGTGGCCTTCAATTTTCATGCATTTGGACAGTTGGCTCCGCCACCGTCACCATACCTCCCATTTATTGCTCACCCACATGGCACCCATGTGGGCCTGACAGCTCACTATTTGTGCACATCTACCAACAGTTACTTCCCCGGGCTCCGGGTCTCTTGCCGTCACCCATCCCATGTCCTTCTTTTGCTAAGTATGATGAAATCCCCCGGACCCGGATGGTGAGTTAAATTTATAAGTCTGCAATATATATGTATTCTTTCTGGAGTTTTTGAATGAAACTATCTTTCTCAGGGGAAGAAAACACCACGATGGTAAGATTTTTGGACCCCAAAATATTTATTTATCTATGCATTCTGAAGGTTGCCTTGCCCTGCAGGTTTCCAGAAATAACAAACTTGCAAATATGTCTGAAGGTTCCACATCCTCACCACCCAGAAGTCTGGAACTACCCTCTACAATGGTTACCAGGGTGGCAGTTAGATCCAAAATAGAGAAGGCCCTAGAGAAACTACCTATGAGCCTGAAATATGTAAAAGACGGAGTCATCGCAGGCTCAAAGATCGAGTCCAAAGTCTAGTTCATCACCGACACCAGCGTTAGGACATGGCCCAAAATGCAGGCCTTGGTGAAGATTATGTACATTCAGAGACAGGACGGAGATCCATTGGCCATTCAAATTGGGAACTCCGAGATTCTCAAGGCGGCTTGTTTCCCCTGCTTTGTGCAGACACTAGAGCTCATTCTCACTCTCATGGCACACTACAACACATTTGTCCAGGCTGTTATGCTCGCAACCCTGGAGCCAATAGGGTACC
This sequence comes from Thuja plicata, assembly GCA_018584345.1. NCBI lineage: Eukaryota > Viridiplantae > Streptophyta > Pinopsida > Cupressales > Cupressaceae > Thuja > Thuja plicata. The sequence continues at coordinate 477,911 of MU224461.1, read as the reverse complement.
CTACTCCCATGGTGTCCCTCGATCCTGATACCTTCCAGAGGGGCTTGGGGATCCCCTAATTTGACAAACCAACCGTAGACACCCGGTCAGATGCCTTGGTCCAATTCACTCAGTTGGAGGAAGTGGCCCGTATATACATGAATAATCATTGGCTAAAGACCCTGAAGAGGGATCCCAAGAGGATGAAGCTGGAAATCCTAGGGCTGAATTTAAAGAAAGCATCCAAATGGGGATGATAACCTTATGCCAGGTCTTCAGACAACAACATGCTCGAGAATTGTTTGGGTGGATGTACTACTTCTTGTTGGGTATCAGCACGGGCGAGGAATACTTTGATTGGGCTATCATAATCTCCAACCATGTGGACTCCTAGTTCCTTCAACTGGCCAAGAAGAAGAAGTTTTATATGACTTATTATGTTCTCTAGGCCCTGGCACAACAACGGCCCCACACCAATGGGTTACTTACAAAGGGCATGCTCGGGATTAGCCCAGGATAGAAGGCCCCTTGGGACCACTTCCCATAGATACAATGGGAGGCCAACTTCCCTAGTTTTTGTTGGGTAAACGATGCCATCGTTTACTACCACCTACTCACACCCACCCAAGATGTAGGATACCGCCTATCCATAGAGGCGATGAATTTGGTTCGGAGTTATGGGCACTATTATATACAGTTTCAACAAAATACATACATTCGGGTGACTGGCTTCTCTAGGAAACCCTACTTGTTGCCCAAACACTGTGGGGACAAGATAATTCTCCTGGAATATTGCAGGCAGATAATGGAGCTGCATGCACTCTTTGCCTTAAAGAAGGTAACAAATATTCCATTCCCAATCTCTTGTGGGAATTATTCATGCAGTTTGACCACCGCAAAAGAGGCAGATAATGAGCTTAAATTCTATAACCTAGCAGAATTTCACTTGGCGTGGAAACAATTTGATCCGTATGGCAAGATTACAATGACACTTCCCTGGGCCTTAGAGCCCCATTAGTATCACATGGAAGACTTCTGGGAAGACTGCAAAGATGACGTGGAAGTCTGGGGGTGGAATTATGTAAGAATGACCGTAGAAATGATGGAGAGATTAAAGCTCTGAAGATTCCCGGAAGACTTCTCGAACACCGGCTCCACGGTAGACCCCCAGTACAAGGCAAAGGGGATCGATAAATTGGCCCTTTCACTAGTGAATTGGGATGCCCAGGAAGGGCCCACAATTGAATAATTCACTCGCAACATAGTGGAACATAGCCACCTCTATTTTAAGAAGGTGTGCCTTGGGAGTGTTCACTGGGCGGCCCAGCTGATACCAAAGTTGACTCCGGGGGCCGGGACTTCTTCGCAGGGAGTAGATAAAGGAAAAGGAATAGCGACAACTCTAACCTCGCAAGAAGTCCCCATCAAAGAACAAATAATACAATCAGTAGGAACCTCCCAGCAAATGCAGGAGAACCTGATCACACGACTGGCTACTCCGGTGCTTATGGCCAGACCAATTCGTCCTCCCTCCTCCCCTTCACTAGTAGCCTTGATGATTAAGGAAACAGGGGTGGATCCAGCAGAGCAAGTAGCAATAAGGGATGCGGGGCCATCCTTGATCACCAGGAGAAGGAAGAGGTTTGACCCAAAGCCCAAGAAAGAGCCAGAGCTGGGGATGCCCTAGACCCCACAAGTTGAGATCCTTTCTTCCAACTCCCCAGAGCTAGAAAGAGAACTAGAACCTGCTGATGTCCCAGCCAACCCTCCTCCACAAGATGAGTTTGATGATGTTTTTGCAACCGAAAAGTTTGATAATCTACAGGGGGACATCAAGAAGATGAAGGCTGAAGTCCCAGCACAAGAGGAAGCTGAGGAACAAAAACCTGCACAGGAGCAGGAAGTGTAGATGGATGAAGAGAAGGAAATAGAGCAAGAGATCACCTCTGAAGTTCTGGAGATATAAGATACGGGGGTGGACCAGCAGAAGTAGAGTGAACAAATGGCATCCACTGAGGGAACCGGACCTATGGGAGCAACCGTAACCTCAGCAGCCATGTTCCAAGTGCCACTCCCTGGAGAGACCTTTGGGCAGGTAATAATAGCGGCCCAAAAGTTAAATCTTGGCCCGATACCTCCCCCATTGCCAAAGGACATACACATGGAAGAATAAATCCTAGCATCAGAGGCTGAGGAACAAGAAGAATGACAAGAGGAAGAAACCCCCGGGACAACCAATGAGGGCCTAGATAAAATAGAAGATGCAGAAGGCAAGGCCGAAGAAATAAATGTTGCCAGGGGAATTGTTCTCAATGAAGCCCAAGATAAAGAGGAAGGGCCTGACGGGACTCACACCATAGAGGAGGAACAGCAATAGGACACCAGGGAAGAACCTAAGGAACAGACTTTGGAAAAAAAGCCACCCCTACCACCTCAATGGTTGGTCAAAAGAAAGAAAAGAAAGGCTCCATCCACCCCTAGAGCTCACCTCTCCCTAGCTGAAATGATGGCTCAGGTCCAGGGCCCACCAAAGTCCAAGAAAGCCCGGATGGTTCATACTCTTCGAACCAGGTCAGGAGGAGAAATAGTTGTGGTTGTTGCAATACCTCCCACAGATGCTGATGAGGCAACCATCGAGGCTAGAGATTATGATATCACAGAGATATCATTGGGAAAAAGAGGAAAATAGGGCGAAGTGAACTTGTTGAAAGAAGCAACTAGAGCCATGGAGGCCTGATATGAAATGGAGGCCCAAAGGCTCAAAGCAGAAAAGGAGAAGAAAACTAACTTTATGGGGTTGCTTACAGAGCTGGCCCGACCTATTAGTGCCATTCCTCCAGAGGCCTCCACATCTGATGTGCCATTACCACAGAGCGACATTGACTCCCTGCGAGCAATGAAGAAGAAGGCCCAAGCGGTCGATGAGTGGGTCGCTCTACAGGTAGGAAACACCCGATGCATCCTAGTATCCACCCTCCCAGATTTGTATGTGGCTCGACACATTCTGCATCAGGCGGAAACTATCATTAACATATGGGAGGGTGATATGGAAAATTATGAAGCATGGAAGGTAGAACTTGAAGAAATCCTCGGTCTTGGGGAGGAAATGGTTTTTGAGTCTGGGGTTCTGGGAGAAGAATCATTTGATTTTGTGAAAACCCAACACTCCAAACTTGACTTCACATTGGAGGTTCTCAAGCAACTGGTAGGGGTTTTTCATGATAAAGTCAACTCGGTCCAGTATTCTTCAAATATGTATAATGCATTTTTCACAAAGGTCTCCGGAGCTGATCCATTTAGCACTGATACATGCACTTCGGAGGAATGCGTCTTGGGGAAGTTGGATGAATTAATAGAGTCAAGATATTAATCCACGGAGGGAGTGGACAGGACTCAAATGGCAAGATTAACTCGTATGATCCTTAGTGGCCATGATGTAGCAAAAATGGTCAATGAATTCAAGAATAATGTTCCAGAGCTAGGAGAACAAATTGAGGTGGCCAAATACCGGCGGTCCGGCCTCAAAGAGATTGATGAGGATGGAATCTCTCACCTCCTCCAAACCTTCAATGACAGCAAGCAACAATAAATTTTCTCTAGAGGTTGGTGAAAACCCAAATATTTTGTATTCTTTATTCTTTCGGAACGTAAGTTCCCAGATCTCGGAGTCCCATATCCTAAATTTTGTATTCTTTCGAGTGATCCATGTCCCAGTCCCCAAGGCCAACTGGTCACTTTCAAAAGTGGTTAATAAAGACTGTTAGAGGGTAGTTAGCTACATTGAGGAACGTTGGATCAACAGTTGGTTTTCTAACAGATGGTCTTCTCGAGGCACCGTTTTGGATATACGCCTGGCACATTGGAGACAGGGCACCGCATTTCCCATTCATGAGGCATGTAGCCTCAATCCCCGGGGGATCAAATTTCTTCCTTCTCTTTTCTGGCTCTCTTCTCGAGGTTGATTCTTCCACTCCACCTTCTTGTCTTATTCTTCTGACATGTCAGGCCTATTCCGTCTCAAGGTGTTTTGTAGGGTGGCGCAGGTAGTACCGGCCCCCAGATAATATATTCTATTGCATAGTGTAATGTAAAATAGGGTTAGGGTTAGGGTTAGATGAAAATGTGTATAAATAGTAAGTCCGGCCCTTTTCCAGGGGTCGGCAAAATTGATGATTTTGCAATCCATAGTAATAGAGAAGCAGTATTTTCATTTCTATTGCAGAACTCAATGCTGCTTGGTCTTTTAAGCTTTTAACAGTTAGATGCTCCCTGGGAGCCATGATTGTACCATGCACCAGTGCTTGCTGGAAGAAATATTAATGAAGAAGGGATGGTTCTTGCAATGATGTTGTTGGCACCTGGTCTTCCAAGTTAATGGTATTTTATGTTTAAATGTTCCTCATGTCTTCTGCTCTGATATTTTAAGTAGATTAATGACCTCCTTTCCCTTGCTACTGATCATATATGAACTGATGGTTGTGTATTTCTTTGGTATTTAGTATAGTATATCAGAACATTATTGATGTATGGGATGTTTAAACATAACTATAAGTAGATGGAATACTTCTAACCCTGCAGGATCTTTTTTGATTTATTTGCTAAGTGTAGAATGCTTGGAGAAACCTCACCTTCCTAAATCCCCGGAGAGAACGAGTTGAAGTAACCAGCTATCCCCCTAAAAAATAGTCACATCTCCCAACCAATCCCCGCACCTTCGTGACCCAACACCCAGATGCTTAGAGGCCTGGGGAATCTCAATTCCCCGGATAACCTTTGCAGGCGGAGTTGGCCGGTACCCCGATACCCGGTGACAACTTATGACTGTTGGCGAACCCGGTCACCAAAGTCCCGTCAACATCGACATATGTGTTTCCTTTGGATAGGAAGAAAACCTTGCAAGAATCCCTACTCCATGAGCATTATCAGTTCTTTTGTGCACTACGTATTGCAACTTACCAATCATGGATTGGTAGAGTGTCTCATTGACTTCTTGTGAGTCATCTTCTTTAGATAACTTGCAGTTAGTGAGCACTGGTGTTCCAACCGGTTTTGAGTCATCCTTAATATTTTTTTATCGTGTAATAGATCCCATACTTTACCTATTGAATTTAAATTCAAAGAAAGAACTTAATCTCTCCAATCATAGAAATTTCAAACTCCATTCTCATCTCCTCAGCGAAAGATCTGCATAATGTGTCATTGCCTCCAAAGGTAATGTCATCAAAAAATATCCCAGCAATTGAAACTTTTTATTACTATCACATTTAAGTTACACATTATTGTTGTCATTACTTCTTTGAAATCATATTTTGATTATATATGAATGCAATCTCTCATACCATGCCGGGGGTGCTTGTTTCAAGCCATACAATGATTTGTGCAATTTTCATACCATGTCTCAGTTAGTATTCTTAGAAAATCCTTAATCTTGTTCAATATATAATTCCTCTTCAAGAATATCGTTAAGAAATGCAGACTAAAAAGCCATTTGATAAACTTTGAATCCCTTATAAGCCACATATGTTAGTAGAATCCTTACTCCTAATCTAGAAACAGGTGTAAAAGTTTCACCATAGTCAATTCCTTTTTCTTGTGCATACCCCTTGCAAACTAATCTTGCTTTGTTTCTGATTACATTACCATGCTCATTCACCTTATTTTTGAAAATCCACTTAGTACCAATTATCTTATCTTTTTGTCTCGTTATGAAAGTCCATGTATTATTCTTTTGAATTTTATCTATCTCTTCCTTCATTTCTTTCATCCAATCTTCACTTTCTAAAGCATCTTTTACTTTTCTCGATTCAAGTTCAGATATTAAACATGTGTTTTCTCTTACCTTGCTTGTTGTTAGAACTCCAATAGTCTTGTCTGCAATTATTTTACTCATTAAGTAGTGTCTCTTTACATACTTTTCCAACACAGGATTAGTAGCCATTGGTATCTCTTCATTTCCATCATTCGGTGGAAGCTCTCTCTGCTCATCTTCTTCCTCGATTTGTTGTTTCAGTAGGGTGTCAGGAATCTTGGTTTTTAGATAGAAAAATCTTTGATAATCCTCAGGTTCCTTGTTTTTGTCTTCATCATTCTTCTCTGCAAATTCATCTATCCTCACATTTCCACTTTCTACAATTTTGTTAGTATTCATATTCAAAAATTTGTAGGCTTTGCTCTTAGTAGAATATCCCAAAATTATTCCTTCATCTCCTTTAGAGTCAAATTTTCCATATCTTGCATCTTTAAGAATATAACACCTACTTTCAAATACTTTGAAGTAACTTACATTCGGTTTGTATCCATACCAGATCGCATAAGGTGTTTTGTTAGTTCCCTTCTTCAGTTGGACTCAGTTAAGTGTATAATAAGCAGTGTTGACTTCTTATCTTCAAAAGGTTTGACAAATCTCATTCTCAATCATTAGTGTTCTAGCGCAATCCATAATGGATCTATTTCTCCTTTCAGCTATATCATTACGTTGTCGCGTTCTCAATGCACACGTCTTCCACTTTATACCATGTTCATTGCAGAAGAGTGTAAATTCATCAGATGTAAATATCTGTCACTGTCAGATCTCAAACATTTCATCTGTCTCCCTATTTATTTTCCAACTCTAGCCTTGTACCACTTAAACATTTGAAATGCATAATATTTTTCTTTTAAAAACATAACCGACATCATTATAGAATAATCATCAATAAAAAATATAAAGTATTTATCTCCATAGTAGCTCTATGTTCTCATGGGACCACATAGGTTAGTGTGTACCAATTCCAATATACCTTGTGTAGTATAGGTTTTTCTTGTAAAGCTCCATTTAGTCATCTTACCTACTTGACAACCCTTACACATTACATTCTTAGGTTTGTCTAGACTCGGTAGACCTCTTAGTCTATTTTTTCTCAATTTGATTAAGTTGTCAAACTTAACATGACATAGACTTTTGTGCCATAGCCATACATATTCAATCTTAGCAAACATACAACTTTTTATGGATGTATCAAGGTAGAAGGTCGGTCAAGAGGAAAGTAAAGGAGCATAATTTTTTGGTAGTGAAGCAACGACAAATTAGTCGATAAGTGAATACCATAATGAAACTATTGACGAAATACATGCATGTGTCAATAACAAGAAAATGAGGAAGCAACACTCAACAATGAACAAATTTCAGAAGGGAGTGATGTTGAAACTCCTCATATAGAAGCACGCCATTATTTTGAAGTTTAACTAGAGCACATGAAAAAGTTACAAGAGGTGAATATTTTTTAGGATTAGGGTATATCTAAGGAAGGTGTACATGGTGATCAACATCAAGAAGTACATCTAAAAATAGCTTCCAAAAAATTTCAAATATATTATTTGATGAAAAAGCGGAGGAAAATCAAACTGCATCTTGTCAAGATCAAGGATGTGGGGAATCAGTATGTGGTGCTAACGATCATATTGATCAAATTGGCACCTCTATTTTGTCATTCTTTGAGGACTCTTCTTTTTATTGCGGTGGTAAAAGAGAAGAGTGCACTAATAATGGGTTGAATGAAGAGGTACCTTCACTTAATAATGAACAACTTTAGAATCTATTAACCCGTGAATATCAAGATATATAGATGGGAATAGTTTTTCAAGCACATGTCTAGAAAGAATTCATATTAATGCTACTTTATGTGATGATGATGTGTTATGTGACAAGTATAAAGGGGTGCATGCTGATGTGGAATCAAATTTTAAATTGGATAAAATAAGGATAGGTGATAGTTATGAAATGCAATGCAAACGTGTTCCAAAGCGAGAATCATCTAATATAAATTTGCATGAGGTTGCATCCTTTAATTTGGGTCAATCCCTTCTTGAAATTTTTTGTAGGTATGATGAGTCAAGTTGTGATTTTTAATAAGAGATGCACAAGTTTTCTTCAAGGGAGATTAATGGTTCAATTATGTCAAATCTGAAAATTATTTATTCTAATAATGAAGTTGCATGTTCTGGATTGTGTGGGAAAGGTACATGTGGAGGTCAAATACAATCTAGTTTGTTCTTATTTCCAGTTCACTTAGGGCCCGTTTGGTGCATGGCATTAACTTATCCAGAATAGGCCTATTCTAGAATAAGGACCTATTCTCGGATTAATTAATTCTAAAAATGAAAGCTGGAATAGGCTATTCTGTGTTTGGATCCCATATTGTAGAATTGGAATAAGGATTATGTTTCATTTTTTAAATTAATTTGAATAATATATATTTTTAAATTGTGTACACATATACACACATATACATGTGTGTATACACACACACACACGTGTATATACACATGTGTGTATATACACACGTATATACACATGTGTGTATATACACATGTGTGTGTATACACACACATGTATATACAATATACACATGTGTATACACACACATGTGTGTATATACACACATATATACACACATGTATATATACACACATATATATACACATGTGTGTATATACACACACGTATATACACACACGTGTATTTATATACATACCCATATTTAAAAAAGAAAAAAAAGATTAAAAAATGATTTAAAAAAAGAAATTAATAAAAATAAATAAATTTGAATCCATAAATAGCTTATTCTCGAATAAGAAATGAATTCCAGCTTTTTTTGGAATTAACTAATGCAAGCATTGGCCCCAAAATGGGGATTAATTTTCTAATTCGAGAATTCAAAAAATGCCACAAACAGAGAATTAAATTATTCCACTATTAACTAATGCTTATTCCAGGTTAATGCTTGGCACCAAACGGGCCCTTAGAGAGCCATCATTGGAAGCATAATGATATTGGTACCGGGTATAGTGAATTAAAGAAAGTTGTCAGCGTGTTCTATTAGGCAGATTTCAGTGATAGTTGCACATTAATACTGGTCTAGCATGATGAGAATCAAGTATATGATAGAAGCATTGGTTTTTTACTTTTGGTGGCCCAAGGCCACCAAGTAAAATCTGAATTTGACCTTCAGAGAAGAGTATGCAACGGTTTTTTTAGGAGCCCAATGCAATAGTAACTAGGTCTGCTTCTACATGAAAAAGTTGGATTCTTGCAATGCCCACAAGGGGCATAAATGCCACTATTGAAAACTCAAATTTTTGCGTAATTTGAAGTACAATTGATTAGAAAAAAATTATTATAATGCATACAATATTTATATTTAGAGGCCTTTTATCATTTTTGGGGTCATTTTGCAAAAGTTATCAAAGGGCAATAATACTGGTAATCTACTTGATTTATCTCTCTCTAAGCACATTCATAATTGTAATAAAATCACTTTGGGATGAAAATGTGTTTCAGAATGGAAATTTTACAGCCAGGTCCATCAGAGACCCAACATTCACTTTGAACGAGTAAGAGCATTTTGATTTGATTTTAAAAGCACAATTATTATTTAAATCATTTGTTGATTTAAATAATAGATTCAAATATTATTTGCACTTAATTTCAAGAGTTTGGGAAAAGAAAATTTAAATCATTTTAATGATTTAAAGACTTGAGATTTCATTTAAAATCACTTTGATATGATATCAAAATATTAGAAATGCCTTATTAAGGATCAGGTGGGTCCTAAATTTTCATGGTAGAATTTCCTACCACGTGCTTCTATGATGAACCTTTGCAATGGAGGGAAAGGCATTTTGAAGGAAAGAATTGAAGTATAATCCATAGTTTATTATCTAAATAGAGATACCCACATCAGTGTGTCATTCTCTCGTAGATTTGAAGGGAACAATGATACATTCTTTGAAGCCGTGTGATGGCGCGAAAGGGCAAACTATTGATAAGGTTTTTATTAAGATTTCCACCGAGCCATGTGGCTTATGAGCGCAATATCGAGGGCATAAGGATGAAGTGTTTTTCAAAAGCCTTGAAACAGCGACAAGCAGAAATGATAATTTCTATATGGAAAAGGACGTGGAGTTGAGAAAGATTCTATATGTCAAATAGCGATGGAGAGTATGCATGGCCCAACTAGCCACATGGAAGATGCTCCCATGTTCGTGAGTCAAAATGAGATGACCGACAAACGGTTGCAAAAAGTACGAGTGATTAAAAAACCTAAAGTTTTATATTATGGTGGGCCAAGGGTGGAAGTAGCAAAAGTCTTTTGCAATATCACAAGCAAGATATAAGATAAGATAAGATAAGATAAAATTTTAACGTCTACAACGTTAAACATAGCTTATGACAATGAATTGAAGTATGAATTGTGAAATGACGATAGTGTCACCATTTCGCAAGATTTATATCCTATTAAATAAATGATCTTGTGAATTGGTGACTAGGATAGGGGAGTTGTGGAATAGTTATGATCATCTGTCAAGGCACGAAGGGGGTTATTGCAATGACAGACCAACATTTAAACCGTGGAACCATAAACAAAGCACCTACATTGTCTAACAAAGTCTCTTGCACAGGGATGCCATTTTATGGAGTGCGACATGTGAAGAACATAGATTTTTTGAAAAGGCTTTAAAGCTTTTAAATAAATGCAATTAGCATTAATAATATTGGTTCCTTTGCTCATATTATCCCTTCTTGCGTTCAAATGAGATCCATGGAATAGAGCATGAGAATTCATTAAAGCATATACAATTATATCATAAATTGTCATTGTATGTAATTAGGTAGGGCACACAATGCTCTGAAAGACATGTTTTTCATGTTTTTTTGTCAACAAGAAACTAACAGGTCTACTAGAGGATTCACAAATGAACACTTTGATGAGACATTAGTAATCAACAAGATAGTTGAAATGTCATGACGAACACACAAAATGGAGATATAAAAGTACTATCTTGACCATAAATTAACAAGTCTCATAAAAAAGAGTAAAAGATCCATTGAAGAGATGTTTCAAGAAAGGATTAAAATGTCTGATCGAATATGATAACAGTAGATAGTCTCGATAATATACAAGAAGACAACTATGAGAATTACCAAATGTCTCATCGAACTTATCAAAGGCATCACATGATATGATTTCAAAGCGAAAGAAGCATGTCCCATTACAGACATACACTCGAAAATATGAACTAGGGATAGTCATCTGAAATCTTTGACAGAATGCTTTGAGAGAGGATATTGTATAGGGTCATGAAACAAGATATGAAATCTATTGATCTTGAAGAAATAAGAATTTATTAGATATAGAACAGAGAAGAAAAGGGCACGATACCATTTACTTTTTACATACAGAGTGTGAAACATAGAACCAGGTATACACAAGGTGTTTGACTAAGTATTTAATACAGATATCATTTCATATAAACACAAATCTGATAGAGTGATATATATAAATATATGATGAAACCCAAATATAGTTCTCAAAGACTATATGAGGATACAACAATAAAATATGTATGGATCCATAGTTACTGTACGTCAATCCTCTGTAGAAGAAGGGAAATTATTTTAAAAAAGTCTTGTTGGCTATATGATTGAATTGTTTTTATTCTATGATGAGCATTTCATAAAATAATTGGTCTTTAGTTTTGGGGTAGTTGATTAGTCTAGGGGATAATTAATAAATTTTTCATTTACTCATCAAATGTTGTAACCATTTTGAGGGAATCCCTTGTCTATAAAGGGGTAACCATGGATTGGATAGAGGGGTAGAAATAGGGGGAAGCATATATTGTATAGTCTTTTGAAGCATAAATACTGGAAATATGCACAAATCTTGTGTCTAAATTTTGGTTTTAAATTGTTTGTTGTGATTATTAAAATTTGTTATCTTGGTTGTCTCCAAATTGAGGTTTTTTGGTTGTTTAAATTAGTGTATCAAGGATATTTATGTTTTATCAAGCACATTAATACTTTTGTGATTTATTCTAGTAAGTCATAGTAACCGAAGAATTAAATTCATTCTAGTAAGTTGCAGTAACCTAAGAATTTCATTTGGAGTCAGTAAGAACATGGTAAAAAAGTCCCTTCCAAGTTTATGCAAGTCATAAACAAAAGAAGTGCCTAACAATTTGACATTATAGCTAGTCGAAGAATGCATGTCATTTATAATTTGACTACATTACCCTGTTGATAAGGCACTCTTCATTCAAACCTTAAAAGGATTAATTCTTACAGAATATA